>OX578148.1:132206710-132361710 GCA_951213105.1 Amaurobius ferox
TAATGAAGCAACAACTAAACTTTTTAAGAAGGAAAGTTTTGTTTTTTTCTTAGGTAAATTTTATTTGTAGCGAATAAATGTAAAAAATAAAAAAAAAAGGTTACGCTATATGTTTTCATAAAATTCAATGCATTTGAAAGGAAGAATGAAAAATATAGGTGAGTAATGCTTTTTTATAAATTGGGAATTTTAAAATTATATTATCTCTGATATTGGACTTTTTTATGATAAATTTACTTCTTCAGCTGAAAATCGGTGAGAAACAACTCAACCGATTGGCAGTAATTAGAATTAGATTGGTCAGTACATGTGTCGTTGCTCTTTTATGTATATTTGGCCTTATCATGCGCAGTTATCATGCGTATGACTGGCGCAATTATGCGTTTGGCGCAGTTATCTTGCGCCTTATCATGCGTATAGAACAATTTCTCAGAAACTAGTTTAGCGGTGAAAACAAATTGTGGAACAAATGTGGGCTATTATACATTGCCCAATACAGAAAATGCAAATAATTATGCGATTGCAGTGTAATTATGCAATTTGCAAGACAAACTCAGCTGGTCGATGTATGCAAATGATCTGAAATGTAAGTATGTTACGTGATTAGAGCGGGGGATAATAGGGGTGGAAATGACAGATGAGACAACAGTTGTTACTGTGTGTAGCCTACTGAAACCCGTTTTCCCGAATTTTTTTTCATTTTAGAAGACACGTGTTGTTGAAGAGATGCCTGGCCGACGATGAAGTACGTTTCATCATTTGGACGATCATCCGAGGGAATTTATTTTAGACCTACGAACGGCTGAGTGGTCGTACCGGCGTTTCGCCGCTAAAACACCCGTAGATGTGTCCGCTGTGCAAAAGATTCGGAGAAGTTGGATTAAAAAAAAACTTGTGAATCGTCGCAGTAGTATAGATCCATCCAGACGTACGTCAGCACGCGTTGAGTAACACATTCGAAGCTGTGTGGTGGCGCCCCCACAAACGACGAATGTCGACTTTCTGCAGAATTTGCAGGGTACATTGGATGTTCCAATATCATCGAGAACAGTTTCTCGACGATTGGCCAAAAGCGGCTTGTACTCAAACAGTCCTTTACAAAGACTGTCATTTACGACAAAACACCGACGTGAGAAGTGATTTCAATGGTGTCGTGCCTAATGTCTTACTCAGCGACGAATCTCGGTTCTGTTTGTCTAATGACAGTCACCCTGTAAGAGTCTGGAGGCGACGTGCAAACAGATCCAATCCTACTGGGACAGTTGAACGCCATACTGCACGATAACGAGTCATGATTTGGAGTATCACCGGTTTCGATAGTCGGTCACCTCTGATTCGTATCAAAGGCACAATGACCGCGCGGCGACATATGGAGGACGTGACTTTCAGCGGTTGCAAACTGATATTTTCACAGCAAGATAACGCGCTACCGCACACGGTAACCATCAGCAGACAAGCCTTACAAGATATCTAAGTGCTCCCTTGGCCTCCTCTGTCTCCAGATATCTCACCCATCGAGCATGTATGGGGCGTGAGTGACCGTCGTTTTACTGCCCTGCCCCTGGCTTAACCAGAGGATGACCTGGAGAGGATGGTTGAATGCATATGTTGATCCATCCCTCAGGAAACTATCCGCATGCTCATTGCATCTATTCCTCGAAGGGTTTCTACTTGTATCGCCGAAATAGGTGCCTACTGATCATCCTATCTAAGAAATGACTGTATTGTATTGTCCTTCTGGAATTAACATCACTTATTTTTAGACGCCAGCTTTGTCTACGTGTCCTTCATCATCACACTCTGTTCGATATTTCATAGAGTTGCATTTTCTGTGTCGGGTAGTGTAAAACAAAATAGCAATATTTTTATATAGAATCTGTTATATATAGTATGGAGATATATACTTTGCGCTAAAAACTTATGATATCGTATATTCTCGAAAAGCTGTCGTCCCAATTGTGCAGTAGGTGCTATTTTTTGCTTTGCTTTTTTAACTATAAAAACATAGAGTTTGAGAAGTATTTGAACTCGACTAAGATTTTATATTATGTTGGTACAATTTGAACTGTATGAATGTAGAAGGAATAGTAAATGAATATTTTAAAGAGTAAATGAATATTATGGGTAGTAAATGAATATTTTGAAAATAAAAGTTTTTTTAAATATAATACTAGTGGACATTTGGTCAGAATATAATATAAATAAATTTATTGTCTAGAAAATAATTTAAAGCCTTTGCAGTGTATTATTTAGTCATCCCGGACAATTGTTTAATTGGTGGGTTTTAAGAATGAGAGAAATAATTTACATTTCCCCAAAATACACTCCTTTTCAAAATATAAGGATCCGGAATAGTATTGTAGCCATACAAACAAGGTCAATAAATATGTTCATTTCTTTTAATTTCCATCAAAATATACCATCAATAAAATTCTAAAATAAATTTAGAATTAGAAAATATTTGCTTTACTGTACTAAAGTAATTCTAATTGCATTACATTATTTATACGCATTTTATAATTCCAAACTAAACTCATATTTGTTAAAATTGTTACACCATGCACAATCAGGCGATTGAGCTGAAACTTACAGCAAATGCAAATTAGAATGCGCTATGCAAATGAATAGAATTTAAGTCACCGCACGTGCGTGAGCTGAGCAGCGCCCTCTGATCTGCTGTTGTAGCCGTATAAATAGACAGCAGTAGCGGACGGTAAAAATAGTCTATGGTTGTCCGTCAGAGGGTAAATGTTTTATGAGAAGCCACTATGCCTCAACGACGACCGACAGTGGTATATGAGCAAGTTACAGAGTTTGAATGGAGACGAATGATCGACTTTCATGAAGGGGAGTTTTCTTATCGTGCAATAACAGCTCGTATAGAGCGCAATGCCACGAGAGCTGCAATTCCGGCAGCAAACGACGAAATGCTACGTTAGCACGGAATGATAGGAATCTCATCCACATAGCAGTGCTTCATTTCGACAGTTGGCAGAGCACTGGAACACTGGCAGACGTTTGTCATTGTCAGCTCCAACAACTCGTCGGCGTTTGCTGCACGGTGGACTGCGTGCAAGAATTCCTTTATACGGGATTCCCCTGGCAAAAAACCATAGACGCCTGCAGCTACAGTGAAACATCAGCTAAGAAACTGGCTGGCTGATTTCCAACGCATTGCCTTTTCCGATGAATCCCGCTTTCATCTGGGGTACAGTTGTAGCAATATCCTCGTTAGACGCTATAGCGGTGAATGCCACCTCCTGGAATGCGTTATCTAAAGTCATATTGGATGAATGCCAATCGTGATTGTCTGGGGTGCCATTGGATATCTTTGGTGATCTCAGTTGCTAAGAATTATGGGTAATCTCATTAACCGGTACATCGGAGATGTTTTGGAGCTCGAAGTCGTACCCTTCTCATAGCGCATTCTTGAAACTGCATTTCAATAGGACAATGCCCGTCCACATGTTGCTAGGAATGTTCAATTCTTCTTTTCAGCTCAACAGATGCAGTTTCTTCCTCGGCCCGCCTATTCACCGGATATGTCGCCTATTGAACATGTCTGGGAATTCGGCGGTTGGCGTCTCGCTCTTGGCGCTCATCCTATAGTTAATGCAGCTGACTTTTATATTCGGATAGAAGCAACCTGGAATGGTCTTCCTCAGGTACAAATTTAAAATTCAGGTGATTTTTTTACAAACATGAGTAATATTCAGTATATTGAGTATGCATTAAAACATCTAAATTATATGTATAACATGCGTTTTAGCTTCTGTCTTTCATAATTAACAGTTAATTTTGCCGATCTTTTGGTATTTTGCTTTTTTATGACATATACATGTGCACGCGTAACACACTTTTTGCCAAATTATGAATTGAAATGGGTGGTTTTCAAACTTACAAACTTTTTGTTTGCGAAATACTTTTGAAATGTAATTTAATGGTGGATCCCCAAATGAGAAAAAGTCCCTTGTAATTCAAATCATCCATTCACATGTTACTCATTTTTTAATTTCTAAGAAAATTTACACGAAACTAACACGTCATGGAACCACTCGAAAACTGTCGCGGAACCCCATGTGTTTTGCAAAACACACTTTGAGAAACGCTGTTTTAAGGGATAGATATTATAGGGACATACGTAAAATCACTCTCAGCCATTGACTGTCGATTGATTGGTTTTTTAGAAATATAGAACGTAATAACCTTAGAACTGCATTGAAGTTGTTTCATTTGCTGATTTTATCCGTATTATTTTACGGTGGTGCTATAGGTTCTCTGTTGAAATTAAAGTAAACATATTATTGTGTCTATTTCATCAAGAATTGATTCGAATTTTCTAAATTTACTCCGACATATAACATAAGACTGGAAACTGGTTATATTGGTGTCCTAATTTTTCTAATTACGTGCACTGTTTGTTACTGGATAGGTATTTTGAAATTTCTGCCACAAGCTACCATATTATCTTTTTCTAAAAATGTGTCTCCTTGATCATGGTTTATAACTGAACCCGCATCATTACATCAATTTATTGTAATGTTGGTTCGAATTTCGTTTGGGATTCCCATTATACTTCTTGTAGATTTTTACCTAAGTTATTGATTTCTTATAAAAAATTAAATACTACAAAAGGATTTTTCTTTGCTTTCCTACCACTCTTTTGTTTTCATTCCTTTGCTTGGAAACCTTGTTTTTTATAGAGGACTATTTGCTCTCTTGCTTTCTTCTGAATGTTAACATGCTATTATATAAGTTCATTTCGATCAATAACACCTGTTTAATTCTTAAAATTATTATATAATTAATGTAAATGAATCACGCTGTACTGTGTACGTCTAGGGAAAATTTATCTTGGAGTTATATTTTGCTTATTTGCTCTAAATATGGAAATGGCCTTCAAAAATATATATCTACTGGATCTGCAAAATGTTGATTATTTTGTTAATATTTTATTATATATTGCTCAAATTGACAGGCAAATTCTAAGTTTTGACAAAGAGTGTTTGTTACATGGTTATAAACACGTATACTAATTTTCAGCTGTTCAGATAATTCAGATAATTTAATTAGTTTCATTTTTAAAATTCTAAACACAGGTTCTAATTTTTAGTTAGTAATAGTATGGACTTACAAGAGCTTATTATCCCCCCATAATTGTTATATAAATATTTATATATTTCAATAAATTAAAAAATTCAACACTGTAAAATAATTTGTAATGTTCTACTAACACACAATGTTTTATTATAGTGAGAGTTGATATCTGCAGTACTGAGTATTTGGAAAAAATTACTGTTTTTATAAACCAAGCAACTTTTTTCGAACAAAATGCTTACTTTATATCCCAATTGTGAAGATAAAAGTAAAGGACATCTGATTCGCTGACTGCAGTGTTTTCGAATTCCATCAGAATTTCGTATTTGCAGTAGAATTATATCTTTTATTCTTTTTACAAAAAGACTTAATTTTGTCAGTACAGGTGTTTCTTTTGCTTTATTTCTTTTTCACTAAGGCGTGTGAAGCGTGGCGCATTTAATGATGAAACAACTGAAATTGGAGGAAAAAGTTTGGTTTCTATTCTAGGTCAATGTTATATGTAGCGAGTGAATGTGGGAAAAAGTTTTAGTTTATATATATGAAGATTCAATGACTGTGTAATAAAAAATGTTAGTATAAAAGTATGTGTATGTAAAAGAGTAAGAATATTTTGGAAGTAAATTTAAAATGTATATCCACATTTCCTTAACAAAACATGTTTTTATGAGAAACCATAAGAATTTTCAAGAAAACAGTATAGATGAATGATGCACACATATTTCGCTTGCGAGCCTATATTTAAGCAATTTATTCTTGTTAGATGGAGAACGTGTTCTGTAGCCGAAACGGTAGATTCTGTAGACAAGTTTCTGTAGACTGTGGATTCTGTTGACAAGTTTCTGTAGACTGTTCTGTAGACGAAAGAAAGGTTAGCCATTTGGTGGTTTAAGAACTTGATTTTGAAATTAGAGAACTTGTGCTCAAATTCAGACGATATTGAATGGTCTCAAAGGATCAATGATTTTGGTTTGTTGGAAACCCCTGAGATGGTAAATGAGCAGCTTTTGCCACTTGCGAAATATAAGGGTTATAGGAAAATATATTTTTGAAAATAGGAATTACGGATAAACTAGAGCTCTTCGTCGCAGCAATAGAGAAATATATTTCAGCAACTATTAGGGTCTTTGATGGCGAAGAAATAGGAGAAAATGGATAATGGGTCCTTGATTAATTATATCTGTGTATAAACCGAGTTGCATCGGAAAATCTTAATGTCCGACTCAACTCGAGGTCAAGTGGTAGGAATAAGTTTCAATGGATAGATTAAATATGCTACAAGTCAATGCACTGCGCACAATATCCTGCACACTAGTTCGAAAGTCTGCGTTTTAAGAAACACGCGTTCAAAGTATAAACTTACGTTTGCATTGTATTGTTTATGTTTGCATTCTCTTCATCAGAAAACATTACAATTCAGATATACCAATGGTACCAAAATATTCAAAAATCACAAAACTTTACAACTAGATAATAATAATAATAATAATAAATCAATTATTTTATGATTTTAAGACTAGCTTGTCTCATTAAGAGCATATGTTAAAGTTGTAGTTAAATTATAGTTCGTATACATATATAGACCGTAAATTACAGAAACAAAATAAATGCATATATTATGTAATTACAGACAAGAGATAGGAAGTATTCTTAGCGGTTAGGTGTTGTTGCACCTCTGTCATTTAAGCCTGCAGAAAACAGGGAAATCGACACTGTTATTAAGTTGAACCATTTTTAACAAGTTTTATTTTGTTTAATAATGTCTTAGCGTACTTTTCACCATGGTCAAGCGTTAGCGTTCTAGATCACTGGGGGGGGGGGAGGGGGGTGCAAGATGGTTATAAAAAAACCTTTCGGCCCTTATTTTGTCCACCCTGGCAGATAAATTGAAAACCCGGCCACGTCAGATTTAGGCTCGTAGTGAATGATAAGTAAAACTGTGTAAACGTTCAAAATCGCCTTCCCCCGTGGAGATCAAATACCCGGCTATGTTAAATTATGTCCAGTGTCTGATATTATATATGGGCAAATATTGTCCGCCAGGTTACCTAGGAGGCTTCTGGGATCGCTGAAAAGACACAAATACGTTAGATAAGTATTATATAGATATGCAAAACTCAATCAATTGAGATAGGTTTCGCGTCTTTTAGCTCCTATCAGAACAAATTTGCCGATAACTATATTGTCAGCAAGAAAAATTACTAAGCTTATCAATTCCGGTAACCTTAGATGGAACCGATACAACCTGACACATGACACATTTGATATTAAACCATTAAAAAGTGAGGTCAAATTGCATGATACTTCCTTAAGTTTTGGTTCATTCGTTACGAAAGGTATGAAGTCTTATAGCAATTGATTATTATTTTCCTC
Source organism: Amaurobius ferox (assembly GCA_951213105.1). NCBI lineage: Eukaryota > Metazoa > Arthropoda > Arachnida > Araneae > Amaurobiidae > Amaurobius > Amaurobius ferox. The sequence goes on from OX578148.1 coordinate 132,214,181, forward strand.
AGTTTATGTTATAATTTATGTTTCAATATATATTAGCAACTTCGGACTAGTTTCTTTAAGTAAAGCAATCGCCAAGTCAAGTAATAATTCTGCGGTCCTGTAGATCTGCGGGATAAGTTCCGGTGACAGAGAATGATAATTTGTTGCAATACGTTGTTAAGAGTTGCTGTTGCTGTGTGAGTGCGTAGAAGTTGGAAGGTTCACGTCCTTTGGTGCATACTTGTTGGTATTTTTACAAAGAGGGTACCAACTGACCGGCGTCAAACATATATACATAATGTGATACGAAGTTAAAAGGAAAACGGGATAACTGTACGTATGCCGAAAATTAGGCGCAAACCGTGATATATCTTATTTCAACCCAGGTTAAATTTCGAAAGACTTTCGTCCAGGAATAAATTCCTGAATGACCTGCAGCAAAATACCAAATGCAAATTGTATTTTGCTGCCCTACCTTGTAAGGCGACATCACCTGAAAACACATTAAGGTTCAATTTCAAAAGATGAAGATTATTCTAAATAACCACACAGGAATTTGGATATATTAATCTCTTTTATTTAATATCGTAATTAAGATTTGAAATTCAAGTAAACAATTTAAACTGAATCCTTTTCAGCACAACTGCCAACTGGACACAGGACCAAAAATAAACTCATATGCTGCCACTTCTCATTATATTGTTGAATAACATATTGATATTGGTTTAATTCCGTGGCAGCATAGGAGTTTAACTTTGGTCCTGTGTCCAGTTGGCAGTTGTTGTGCTGAAAAGGATTCAGCTTAAATTGTTTACTTAAATTTCAAATCTTAATTACGATATTAAATAAAAGATATTAATATATCCAAATTCCTTTCTATCTTGATAATCTAAATTCAAATACGGATAACTTCTCTGAGTGCGTTTCTCCCTGTTTGAGACGACCATACCATTAAATTGCAATATATATTAATTATTTGCCACTTCTCATTATATTGTTGAAAAACATATTGATATTGGTTTAATTCCGTGGCAGCATATGAGTTTAACTTTGGTCCTGTGTCCAGTTGGCTGTTGTTGTGCTGAAAGGGTTTCAGCTTAATTTGTTTACTTAACTTAATCACGATATTAAATAAAAGAGTAATTTATCCAAACACCTGTGTGGTTGCTTAGAATAATCTTCATGTCTTGAAATTGTACCTTAATGTGTTTTCAGATGATGTCGCCTTACAAGGTAAGGGTTTATACAATTTTTATTTGGTATTTTGCTTGCTGCAGGTCATTCAGGAATTTATTCCTGGACGAGAGTCTTTCGAAATTGAACCTGGGTTTTAGAAATAGAAATATCATGGCTTTGCATCTGAATTACGTCATACATACTATTATCTGTTTATCCTTATTAATTACGTATCATCTTAAATATGTATGTATGTATGTTATCGCCGGTCATATTTGGTACCTCTCTCTGTGACAATAACGACAATCAGGAGGTTCGAGTACCCACTAATTGCGTAGCACAAGATCTCTATGTCCTCGGATGCTTTTAGTAAGAATCGGCTATTTAAGTTTTATTTCGTTGGTTAGCGTAACACTTGTTCTATAACCAGACCTAGTTAAAATTCAATATTGATCTTTAAGTTAAATTTGTAATACTGGTTATCTGTATATTTTTATTTTTGCAGCCATTTGCTGTATTATTATAGTGTACACAGTAAATGTGCTTCAGTTTAAATCCTGAATGTATGGGTCATTTTCCCTATGCGTAAGGCATCTGTACCACTTAATTTAAATTTGGAATTAGGTCACTTTGAGCTGAATAGTTGGCACAACTTCCAGTACATACTCCAAATTGCCTGTGGTGAAGATATCGCAGACTTGACACTGGTACACGAAAAGACAAATGCTTTGCAATCGAGACTTTCCCAAATGCCCATAGAATTCATAGTATGCCATTTAAGTATATGACATTTTTAGTTGCTAGCGTAATTATTGTATTTACTTTTCTACATTCCGATTAAAATCACGAGAATATGGTCCACCGTTTCTAATCGCTGTAGTGGGAGCAAGATTCCTCTGATTTAATATTTATAACGCGTAAAACACATAAAATCCAGTTATTAATTTTATTTCTCCACTTTATATGTTTTCATATTTCGCATCTGCAAATGACAGCTCATCTCGGAACTGATGGATCAAAAGGGGAAATGAATGAATACACAAGTAGTTTATTCTTTATGTTTGTTCCCTATTTGATTCTCGAATTGCGTTTGACGTGGTATGAATATATTTCCAACATCTGGAGAAGAAAATATTTAATTGATTTATAATGCGAGTTTGATTTTTGTAATAGTTTATGAAAATAAATAAATAGTCAAGCGATCGCACATGGACAGGATATTATTAAAGGATCAATAATATATTATAGAATAAATAAAAATGTTAGCTTTTCAAATCGAGTTTTGAAATTTTTTGGGTTGTCAGATAAAATAGATATATACTAGACTAGGAAGTACTAATAAATATTCAAGAATATACTAAAAGTGACATTAAATATTATATTAATTGATGTGTGCATATTAATTTAAGATTTTAATTGCGTTCTTATATTTTTAAACTACCAGAATCTAATTTAATTTTATCAAAATGTTGTAAAAATGTACCTTAGAAAATTTGCCCCTTTGGAATGTCGCATTAGAAAATACAAAATCAATTTATATTAAATATTATATTAGTACCCCATGGAGTGAAACATGCTGAATAAAGATTCAAACGAATGGACACGATATTTGACATTATACTTGGACGATGGTTGTGACCAAGAACTAGTATTACTAGAGGTTGCCTTCCTTTTGTTTAGCGATATTAAAAGTATGGCCAGTATGTCCCGGAAATCCCCCCTTCGCTTCTACAAATGGCCTCCATATTTGGCACGTTCGTTCTAGAACGGCGCATTGTAGCAGTTCCAGAAAATTTTAAAAGTGTGCCATTGTAGTAGTTTGTTCATTGTTATACACAACTTTCTTTATTCAGAATCTTAATCTATGTATTTTTAAATCTCTAAAATAAGCAGGCTCAAAATGCGTGGATTGATATTCTGCAAAACTCTTTTTCTTACACATTTATTTTCACATTTTTTACGGCTGTTTTAGCTTTCTTTTTCAAATTATCATTGCAGAAAATGATTTCAAGTAATTTTTAATTAATATTTGAGAGTTTCTTTTATCATAGGCCATAATAAATTATATTGATAGATAACATTTTGTTACCGAGATATAGGTAATACTTGAACAAATCACTACAGTAAAGACTTCTAATAATTGCTAAATATTTTTACTTTCCCTGCAATACATGTATAGGGAAAGTATTGGAATCATGTCGAAAATCGCAACTCGAGTTTTCGACGGATCTACACGTTTCGAGACCTCTAGAATACGAAAAAACCATTTTTAGCGTGACGTCTGTGTGTCTGTCTGTGCAGATTTTGTATCCACTGTAACTAAAAAACTAATAGACCGAATGTCACAAAATTTGGTAGGTAAGTCACTTGTGGGCGAGTCTGGTGCTGAGTAGTTTTGGGTACGATTAGGGATAAAAGAAACCGCCTATTTTTGCGAAATGGCCCGCAAAAGCTTGTATCCACTCTAACTAAAAAACTAATAGACCGAATTTCACAAAATTCGGCAGATGAGTCATTTGTGGATCACTCTGGTGCGGATTAGATTTTGGTATGATTCGGAAAAAAATAACCTGCCTTTTTTTGCAAAATGGCCAGCAAAAATCGTCCAAATCTAAACTAAAGAACTACGTATGCTCAAATATATCCATTAAATGCTTGTTTAATAGGTAATTTTTAGCGAAGAAAAGAATAAGACCAACCCCATTACATTAGGACCAGCCGTTCTAGTGATATTTGAGTTTTTCGTATTTTCTCTACGCCACCTTTGAAAATAAGCCCGGTTACCGAATGAGAACGAAAATTGAATTAAAAGTGAAATAAATTTAATTAAAATAAAGAGAACGTGGATATAAGTCTGCAGGGAAACTCATGTGTTGTCCACATCAGATTTTTTATTTCAAAAGCACAAAACTTCGTTTTCAGGTGATTCTTTGTTTGTTTCTAAAGTTCTACGGTGTAAATTCTCACCGTAAATTATATATATATATATATATACATATAAATTAAAAATAAATCAATGTATAAAAAATCTATCTTCTCTTCCCTTTTGGCCTTGATTTGTTAAAGATAAATTATGTACCTAATTCATCTGTTTTTTGTAACATTTCCGTCCATGACATTCGAGTATAGCAGTTCAATACATGACAAATGTGGTCTGTATGCGTTAGTAATGGGTTGTTTCATCAAGTGAATTTGATTAAAAAATAAAACAATTGTATGAAATGAAACTTCAAAGGAATTTAGATGATAATATTTTCAAAAATGCAAGAGGATGGAGATATTTTTATGACACTTTTGCAAAAATAAATAAAAATATTCTTAATATGTAACGTTTACATTTATTCACATTACATTTATTTACATAACATTTATTTACATTGAATTCATTTGTATTTATACACTTATACAAACATTTGATCGGTAGCGTGCCAATTAGAACTGGGCTCATGAGGATAGTAAAATATGCTGTACATGCGTTCTTAAAAATGTAGTAAACTCTGTACAAAGTGTTAATTTAAAGAGTTTTATAATGTTAATTTAAAGATTGTAAGTATCTTACGGGATTGCAAACATTTATGTTAAAATAAAATTAAAATAAATCGAATATTCAAATGAAATAAAAAAAATCGAATTACCTTGAAAAAAAGAAAAGCAATATTTTTATTAATACTTCGACATTTGATTTATCCTTCTGAAGTTCTTTGTAAACCTTTGCAATCGCATAATTATATTTTAAAGTATTCAAGTAATATGGAATTTACGAATAGGATTTTATGATTTTCTACTGGATCTTAATATATAATAGGATGCTTGAGAATAGAAAAGAGAACTGGATTTACTTGCATACCGAAAGTCCAAGCATTTGAATATAACTGTGCTTCTTAAAAATGTTCATTCAATTCTACATTTTTTCAGCTATTTTGCTGTGCTCTTCAATATTTCAATACGCACAAAATGTTTCAATACATTTTCCCGTATGTACCAATCTCCTCCACTACATTCATTTTTATTAAATGTCGATCAGTATTTACCATAATATATTCACAAATAAAAATTCACATCGGTAAGTACGTGGGCCCTTGAGTTATCCAAAGAGACAAATACGCTTACATATATGCACACACACAGACAAACATCTTGGATAAACTGTTTAAATTGTTTTCAGGAAATCTCGGAACATACTATACCGACAAAATCTCGATTTTAAAAATTTTGGGAAACCAATAGTATTTGCATTCAATAGTATAAGAAACAAATAAAATTTATTTTCGATTTCAATATCGTTTATCGCATTTTTACTACCACACAAAACTTATTAGAATATGACTAACATGCATTGACTCTATATATCCTACATTTTGTACGCATAAAAGGATTTTTCAAAATATTATTATCATATTCATACAACTGTATACATACAGTGACTTCAAAATGTGAGGAAAGTCGTTAGAACAGCAATGTTCCGCATACTTCTTGTTTCATAATAAGCCGTATAGTATGCGAAATGCCTTTATTAAATTATGCCTTTAGTTACCAATTACCAGTAGTACCATTATTTCAACCATAGGTCAAACAACCATTTTCCCACTTAAACTCAACTTTCACACCATTGCTTACCAAAATAAATAATGCTAAAAAAATTTAAAATTTCTAATATTTTATGTTTTAATATTGAAATTTATACGAAACAAATACCAACTTCTTCAATTATTTTACATAATGTATCCACATATGAAATATCATGCCGGTGCGTACGCGTATGCGCTGGTACGTATGCGTTCATAAGTTATCTTACCCAAACTTTACATGCAACTACATATAGAAATATGCACTCACACAAACAAACACATATACATATAAGCACACATACAATAACACATACATATACGCACACACACAAAAACACATACATATGAACACACACACACACGGACAAACACACATACATGCACGCAATACAAATATCTTGCGGAAAGTGTTTGAATTGGGTTAATGAGGTCTTACATACTTTTACTACCACTTATTTTTATGTCTGTTTTCGATTCAGACCAAATAAAAACATATTAAAGTAACTTGATATGAGCTATTTTATCACTTTGACGGCAATGCGATATTCCTAAACTACGATTTGAAAACTAGAATTTCTGTCCATAGAGACGTCAACATGTGAGGTAAGTTGTGAGAACAGCGATGTACTGCATACCAACTTCTTTTAAAATAAAATTTATACAGCATGCCAAATGCAATGCAGTTATTAACTTAGGATGCTTTTATTTAAAAATTTTATATGCAATTTGTTCGATATCAGTTAGTTGCATTTTCCTGTTCAAATGTCAAAGTACACATATACATTTAATGTACTAGATTTTTTTTAATATATAGTATTGCCTAATTGAAGCGGTATTATTTTAGACAGTTAACTATTGTCTAAAACTCTTTATAAGTATATCAGCATTTATTATAAATGCAAAAATCACTTAAAAGATATTATTTTTTTTATAAAAATGTTCATTATATTCAAATTTCCGTTATACCAAAAATCTAGTATAAGAAAATCTAAACATACTATTATTGTTCATATACACGTAATATTCATAGACAAATAAACTAAAACATAAGATAATTAAAATATATCTTCTTTAAAATGAAGTAAAAGGATATTTTTAACCCCGCGGGATATCAAAATTGAAAAAAATTAACTTCTGATATCCCGGGAAGTAAGAAATGCCCGGAATATCCCAGGATTGCAATCCCAAAATTATATATTGGGAAGCACAAACTATTTCTTGCGCGCATCCAAAGCACGCGGCCGCGATCTCGCAGTTTCGTTTTTCAAAAACAGCCAAATATCGCCAAAATGCAGTAAAACTCAGTTTAAGATGTTTAAATGAATATATTTTGATAAATATATTTATGGAAAAATTTCATCACGAAGCTCATCAATATATCCTGCAATTTGAACTTTCCTTATATACATAATGTATAAGGAAAGTATTGCGACGGGGTCGAAGATTCGAATTCGAGTTTTCGACGGGAGAGCACGTTTCGAGCATCTTTGATCACGAATCGAACATTTTTGAAGTGATGTCTGTGTATGTGTGTGTGTTTGAAAGTATGTGCGTGTGTGTGTTTGAAAGTATGTGTGTGTGTGTGTGTGTGTGTGTGTGTGTGTGTGTGTGTGTGTGTCAGTGAGTCTGTAGAGACGATATCTCACGAACGAATGGTGCAATTCGAATGAAATTTGGTACAAAAATCACAATCCGTGAATACTGGAACCCTACTGCTTTAAAACACAATCGAATGTTCAGACCCCCCCCCCCCTAAATTTTCGACTGAAATTTTGAAAAAGTCATCAAAAAATAAAAACTTTTAATAAAGTTTCGCAAATAGACATATCTTATGTAATTTTTCCTTTGAAAACGATTGACATAAAGTTTAGAACGCTAGCATAAACCGTTCTCGGGACATTGCACATTTTTCAAATAAATTTATCAAAAAATCCCATAAATTAACAAAAAATATTAACTGCTGAGAAACATGCTCACTTTTCATATGTAATATCATGCGATAAATTTGGTGACATCATTGTCGTGTATCTAGCTCGTTCCATTCATGAGAAAAGATACTTTGAGTAGCCAATAGTCATTTATCTGCTATAAGAATAAATTATTTCTCCGTTCATAACGCTTGGCGAGATTTTGGCGACTTATTTGGGGGAATGTCGCCAATTTGACGACTTTTTTAAATGTTGCCAAATTAACGAAAATCTCGCTAAATGGATAAAAATGACGCTAAATCAATAAAAATGACGACTAATTGTCGAAAATTCAATATCTAGGAAATAATATAAGTATCTACTGTAAGAAAAACCTATTTTTTTACTGTAAAAGTAGAAAATTCATTGCATTATATAAGGAAAGTCATGTGTTGCCCACATGAGATTTTTTATCCTCCAAAGCTTAGGGGGAACAGAAATAATTAAAAATATATTGTTTACTTTCAAGGACGCTTTGACGTTCACCTTCTCCCATTGATTTACAGGGAAAACGGAGGGCTCTAGGCAGGAACAGTCCCTGAAGTCACATGACAGCCGTTTTCGGTCCTTCGCTACGGTTGCCCAGGCTTTCTCTACTTAGATTATTTCTCAAAGGTTATGACCCAAAAATGCACCCATTCGCGATTCAATCAGCACATGGGAGAATAAGCGGAGTCTGGAGGGGCGGAACCAATGCTGCGTACCCTGAAGCATCAACGTCAGCAGGGGGAAGTCAACTAAGACGGGCCCTAAACCAACATAGGATTACTACAAGAACAAGGACTATATTGTTGCAAGGTTTTTTACATGAATATGTAACATAAAACAATAGTAATTATACTGATAATCTTTTAAAAATAACTCAGAAAATTGGATAGGATTAAAAGGTAAAACTCCAGATTTACATTTGTGGTTCATTTACATCGAGACATTTCAAGATGACACAATTTTTGTTTGATTCATTAAAATTGTCTATACAGGCTTTAAAGGGCCCCACTAATGAGTTTGCTTAACTTTTAGCTAAGAGATGAAAATAAAAGTCTGTACTTGTCTTTCTGACAATCTTGGTGACACATTCCTCTTTCTCTTTTTGAGAATTAATTATTCACTATTTTTAATTTCAAATATAGCGACTTCAACTTTTCATGTGACAGGTACGTTTTATCGAGAGTATGTGTATAGAATTTGTGTATTTTATGGGGATCGAAGAAATAATGAAGTATTTTTGTTAGAAGGTCATAGAGAATATATGTTTGTCGTATAGTCAGTAATATTAATTGGGAGAGGTACAAAGGCTGAGTGTGTCCGAGAGCTTAAGAGGAGCATAGGCGGCGGCCGAATCAATGGAAATCCTTTAACATTATATTATCCACTCCTTTGTATGATTAGCTTAACATCCAGCATGATATAAAAATAAAAACCCATCCCTTTAAAAATAATCTCTTTTCCAACATTCACATACATTCACAATTATTTTAAACCATATTTTTAAACTGAGCCATATAACGACGCTAAATCAACTTTGCACGGACGTTTATCATATCTATACCCATTTGTCATTTCAATTATCCGATTTTAATGCACTTGCATCCGAAAAAATTTATCTATAAACAAGTTCATCCTCATAACACAAAATACAGGAGGTGAGTCATTAAATAAGGCAACAAAACATGTAACTTGCTTGACATTTATTATTTAACGGATTCGTTTCGATTGTATGGACTGCTCGGATCTCTGTTTACTTCTCCTGCCACGAGAAGACATCACATTGCTTAGCAAATGTTTAAAAATGGCGGCACTTGGTGAAACATTGCCGGACGTTTGCGTTCCACAATTTAAAATTTCGGTGAGTTTAGGGCAGAACACTAACTGAAATTCATTAACTTGTTAAGGTGTAATATTCATGGTACTTACCGATTCTGCACTGCCAACCGTATGAGCGAACTGCTACATCCATTAGGAGGTTGCTTGAAAAACTAACTTATAGTCCTGACACGGAAAGGAGCAATATTCGTCTCTTCGAATCACTGAAGAATCATTTACACTCCCCTATTAAAAATTAGCACGAAAGACAAATTATCAGATCATGAGCGAACGAAAGAATTTTAATGGGCAAAACTTGCTGTACACTTAAAGTACAATATGCAAGCATAGAAACACGTGCACAATAGCAATTTTCTCCGTGCCAAATACCTAAATTAGCGTCTTGATAAAAGCAGATGTTCCTATCTGTGCGTCCTTACTTCTACTACTGACGTTAGGGTGAAAATCCAAAATAGCCATTTCATTTCATATATCCCAAAGAAGTCGTTTAGATGATGGTCAGCGATGACGAACCGTGGTCAATGTAGAATCCCGCCAATCTATTGGAGATGTTGCTGAATTCTTCAGAGTCCACCATTATGTGATTTCACGGATATGGACCAAATTCCAAAACAGCGGGACAATAATCAGAAGGCAATGTTCAGGTCGCCTTCGAGTTATAACACCTTCCGCTGAAAGCTGCATAGCGTTATTGGTCAGACACAACAGACAGGCATAGCACCTGCTTTACGTTCTAGCGTTGCTGCAGCTACAGGTAAGTCTGTATCCGTTACAACTGTGAGAAGGAGATAACACGTACATGACGTTTATGCGCGGAGTACAACCATTTGTATTCCATTGCCTGCGAAGCATAGAACAGCCCTTCTCCAATGGTGTCAGGAACACGTCAGTTAGACGATTGTACCAATGTTCTATTCACCGATGAGTCCAGATTCGTTTTGCAGTCAGACGATCGACGGGGTTTTGTGTGAAGAGAGGCAGCTACAGTGTATCAAGCGCTTAACATCGTCCGCCGCCACTTATTATTTTCTGATGGTGGTATCCTTGTATGAGCTGGGATTTCCTTCGCAGACGTAATGACCTCCATTTCTTCCTCAACGGTACAATGGCTGGCCAAAGATATCGCGACGAAATCCTTGATCTTCATGTTCGTCTTTATGCGGGTGCAATAGGTTCTGAGTTTATTCTTATGGACGATAAAGCTCAGCTACATAACGCTCGTATCGTAATCCATTACCTGATGACAGAGGGAGTTCAGCGAATGGAGTGGTCAGCGTATTTTCTAGACCTAAACCCAATACAGCATGTATGAGATACTCTCGGGAGAGCTGTAGCTTCCCGACAAACCCTTCTCAACACTACTCAAAAACTCCAACGTACTCTCATACAAGCGTGGTGATTATTGCCTTCCGACCTCATTCAGCACTTAATCGGTGGCATGGATTGTCGTTTACAAGTATGTCTAAATTATTGTGAGAGGAGGTCATATTCCTTATTGATAGGCATTTCACATTCAAATCTATGACCTACCGTTTTCTCCATTTTCTTATTTCTTTTAAATGTGTAAGTATACATTCGAAACCCTTTTTTGTATGTACATAATAAGCATAGTTCTAATCTATGTTACTGTAAAATTTGGAATAAATTGTTGCAATCGTTTCTGATTTGTGCTTGATTTTCATTTCCGTACTTATTTTTTGGAGGGGAGTGTATATACGATATTCAACCAACAAGCAATTTCGACAAGTTGTAATGTCTCTGACACAGGATCTTGACAAGTTCGGGTATCTCTGGTTAGCTCTTTTTATACAACCTGAATAAATACCGTAAAAAGTATGAAGATCAAGTGGAAAAGTAATGTATGTCCATGTAAGTTACCGGCTATATTTACATTGATTTAAAAATGGATGTATTCTTATAGCAGGCATTGTTATTTTATTTATAGAACGCCTTTATATAGAAAAATCAGTGTCTAGAAATATGTTCTTGAGGTAATAGCAATATTATGTTCCATAATGTTCTTAGAATTTGAAAAGGATGAGCATCAGTAAAAATTTAATTTTGGCGAAAGCCAGTGACAAACTTTAATTTATATTACAAGTTACCCAGAATATCGGAACTTACTAATCTAAAAAAAGCCGTGAAGTAAATGCTTTAAATTTTTATTACCGTCTTGTAATCTGACTTCCGCTAAATTTATTTTCCAATTTTTCTCTTACATTTACATTTTCTCCTCTTTTAGTCAGACATAAAATGTTGATATTTAGTTCATCTCTCTACTTTATATATTTTCAACTTCCACATCTGAAAATGACAGCTCATCTCCGATCTGATCGATGGACGAGGGAAATAAAGAAAATCATGCATTTACAAACTGTTTATACTGAATTCCATATTTGACTCTTGAGTTGATGTTGGTTTATTACAAATATGTATTTTGAACATCCGGCTTCAGAAATATAACGCGTTTAGTTTGAAATCACAATCGATAAACGTTACTCTCCAAATAAACTTCAGTACAGGAATTAAAATTTATTCTTTGTTCATAAATCGGAATACCGTAAATTAACGACACCCTCGTATAAAAACCTGATGTGGGCAACACATAACTTTCCTTATATAATGCAATGAATTTACTATTTTTACATAAAAAATAGGTTTTTCTTATAGTTGCTTTTTATATTCTTTCCAAGAAATTGAATTTTCGTCAATTAGTCGTCATTTTCACTGATTTAGTCACATTTTTATCCATTTCGCGAGATTTCCTTTAATTTGGCAACATTTAAAAAAGTTTCCATGTTGGCAACATTCAGCTAAATTCGACGCCAAAATCTCGCCAAGAGTGATGCACGGAGAAATAAGTTATTCTTATAGCAGATAAATAACTATTGGCGTTCAAATACAAAGTATTACTTAAAGTATTTTTTCTCATGAATGAAACGAGCTAGATCCACGAGGATGATGTCACCCAATTTATCGCATGATGTTACAAATGAAAAGTGAACATGTTTCTCAACAGTTAATGTATATATTTTTTTAATTTATGGGATTTTTTGTAAATTTAATTTAAAAATGCGCAATATCTCGAGAACGGTTCATGCTAGCGTTCTAAAGTTTATGCCAATCGTTTTCAAGGAAAAATTGCATTAGAAATGTCTATTTGCGTCACTTTATTAAAGTTTTTGATTTTTTGATGATTTTTTCAAAATTTCACTCGACAATTTAGGAGGGTTCTGAACATTCGATTATGTTTAAAAACAATAGGCTTCCAGTATTCACGGATTGTGGTTGTTGTACCAAATGTCGCTCGAATCGGTCTATTTGTTCGTCAGTTATCATATCCACAGACTCACTGACACACACACACTTGCACACACACACACACATACTTGCACACACACACACACACACACACACAGACATCACCTCAAAAATATTTGATTCGTGATCAGGGATGCTTGAAACGTGCTCTTCCGTCAAAAACTTGAATTCGAATTTTCGACTCCATCACAATACTTTCCTTATACATTATGTATATAAGGAAAGTAAACATAACGATGGCAATCAGTTTCCTTGTGTGTGAAATCGTCAGAAAATCGATGAATTGTACTGGGTTAAGGCACTTTCGTAGCTAAACAATTGTGTAATAAAATGATAAGCAATATAAACTATAATGTACTTAAACATTAAGTTCAGCATTAACAATTGGATTAACGCGCACAACAAACAATAAAAAATCATTAGTGAATAATGTATTCCAAAAATTCAAACCTCTATTGAATAATGAAATACGCTATTCCGATAAGCATAATTAAAAAGGGAAAATTTTGCAAGAATAAACCTTAAAACTAGATGTTCTACAACCACTATTCTTGAAATTAAAACCTTCTTTCAGTGAGAACTATTTGAACAGATTATCTTGATTTTCTTGCAACTAATTGAACTATTAGTAAATTCAATTTTTGGAAAACGTAATGGTCTTCTATAGGAAAAAAAAATATTTTAGACCTATGTGAGGAGAATAACCGTAGTCTTGCGTGTTTTTTAATCTAGAATATCTGGAAACGGATTTGTGTTTTCAGCGGTTTACAGATAAGAACTTAGCACATCGTGCAGCCAGTTGAGGGAAAACAGGATGAGTTCGAGTTCAAACCCCTTTCTGGCTTCTTGGTCCCTCTTTTTGAACAACCTCTGTGTGACCGGCAACGAACGATATTAAAGCAGATAGCATCTCGACATTTTTTAATTTTTGTTATTACATTTAATTCTATTATCGATTTGAATTTCCCCGAAATACAGTTTAACTGAAATACTTCGAAATAGTTATGTATACCATCACCCAAAAGGCAAAAATTTGAAATTTATGATTCCATTCCCAAAAGCACTATGTCGTGGATTTGGCATGATTGATTGGCTATGAACAATAAACTGATTGTATTATGTAGGGAAATATTTACGCTATCCACATTATATATTTTTGTATCTATCGACAAGAATGAATATTCATAATTTGTAGCTCAAAAGCTATATTATTTCCGAACAATGCTTTTAATGTTAGTCTCACAGTTTGAGAAAGAATTAAAAAAAACTGCTATGATTTTCATCTCATTTTAACAGTTCATCCCTATTTCAAGCCTAAAGTTTATCCCATATCTTTAAAGGAACGTAAAAAAATTACAGTTCATGTGATTTATTTATTTTTTGTTGAGCTAAGTGAAGCGTATTAGGTTTAATGAAGCAAAAACCAAAAGTTAAAGAAATATGCTTTTTTATTTTTCTTCAATCCATGCTTCCTTTTCCTTTCTGCAAGGAAACTTGTGGGAAAGTTATTTGATCATACCCAGCAAAATTATTGGGGATATACACAAAAAGGGAACAAAATGTTCTTCGGTGTTCTTCGTTTCGATTCCAATACTGGTCCCTGATCACAAATAGTGATAAATATATGTTGTATTTTTCAAAATGAGGATAAATATCATAGTATATGAAAATTGCAGAATCTAAAAATATAATTTCTGATTTTGATGGTATTATAAGTACTAAGCACCTTTGAAGTCTAATCAATAATATACTAAGAAATCATATGTCTGTATGTATTTACTCATCCGTAAGAATCACGGAAAGGGCATTTCTTGAACAAATTGAGTTAATCGATAAAAATAGGGTACAATTACTTCAATTACAAAACACTAGAAGACTGATGAATTTTATTTAGCTCACAGCAGACGAAATTTCACAGTTTCTTTTGTCCTTTTCAATAATAGAAAGAAAATAGAGTAATTAATTTTAAGAATTCGCCACAGATAGTCATTTGAACGTAACTTATTTTTGTTGATTCTTGTTATATTGTTGATGTTTGTTTTTGTTGTTTGTTAATTCTTGTTATATTGATGATGTTTGTTTGTTGTTTGTTGATTTTTATTGAATTTTGTTAAATCTTAATTTTTGTTATTTCTTGGCTTCATTTAAAGAACGCTTGAAGACTAATGAGTTTTATTTAACTCGCATCATGCGAAGTCCCAAAGTTTTTATAGTTTTCAATAATAGAAAGAAAATTGAGTAATTCTTTTTTAGATTTCGCCCCAGAAATTCACATTGGACGTAATTTATTTTTGTTGAAACTATAGATATCCTTTACTTAACGATAATACATTTCATTTTTGAGATGCTAAATGTTTTAGATTTAAATAAAAAATTAAAAAGAAATAAATATGTTCACTGTTAACAAGGGAATAAGTAAGTGGATAATATAGTGAAAGACACTCTCCACCAGAAAATAAGTAGATGCGATTGTTTGGGAATTTTCATGTCCTTTCTCGAGAAGTAGAAAAAATAAAATTAGGAGGTACCATATCAGTCGAATATAAGTAAAACTAGCACACACGTACAGACATCACCTCATAAATGTTCAATTCGTGTTTAGGGATGCTTGAAACGTGTTCTTCCTTCGAAAATTCGGATATCAATCAATAAATCCTTTCACAATTCTTTCTCTATGATTACACTATGTATTTAGTGAAAATAAACAGTATGTAATTCTATCAAATACGAGGGAACTAACATTCCTAAAGAAATAATGGCATTTTTTAAAAATTCATTTTACTTTGTTTAACATTGTCTGGCATTTAGCGTGAAAATGGCTTTCTAAAGCTGAGACACACGAAAATATCCTGTTTTGTTATTATCTAGATATAATGTAGGAATTCTTCTGAACATTTTGGTTCTATTAGTATTTTTGAATGTTAATAATTTCCGGAGTTATTTATGAAAATTCAATATGTTAATACCAAGCATAAATATATAATTTTACTGTATTTGTTTCAAAGTATTGATTTCTGAACAGGCGCCTATGATATTTCAAGAACCGTCAGAAGAATTCTTATGAAATTGTGTATACATTGTAATGACACATCATACATTGTAATGACATCAAATAAGTGTACTATATTTATATGTGTAACTTATAATATAAAAATTTTAGAAACAAAACTGTTGTAAAAAATTCTGAACAGAAAATTAACAAAATATAGTTATTTGCTCCATTGAAAATTAAAATAATTAAGTAATCCTAATATGCAAGTATATCATGAACGTTGTATTAATAAAATCCCGCACTAGTTTAATTATATCTAAAAAATTTTATGATATCAGACGCAAAACATCACGTTTTAATTTTATCGACAAAATACACATGTAAATTATAATTATTTTTTATATATTATTTCTCAATTTTCTCTAAAAATTTCATTCCAATGACTTCAATTGATTGTATTTAAACTTATGTATCTCAGTATGGAGACCACTGTAATACGTCATTAGATGGCTACAGGGTACATCTATAAAGACAAAAATAACATTGGACAATAATTATATAGATTTATTCTGAAATTATAGACAGATACTCGTATATAGAGTTGAGTTTAAGTTCGCATGTTGAGTAAAGATTTCTTTGCCAGATAATTCCCTCTTGACTTAATATAATTTTATTTTAAGCGTTAAATTTAAATGTTAAGAAAGCTAATTTAATCTATTGATATCAGACTTCTCATTGCGCACAGAATACAACATTTATTCGGTTAACAATTAGTATGCATTAGTTTTAGATAAAACAAGTGGAAGACGTTAGATGATTTTAGTTTAAAATCTTATTTGACCGAATAATTTCTTCAGCGTTATACTCATTTACAAATTATCTAACACACAAGGCTTTAATATTTGCATTTTAAAGTCATTAAACACAATGCAAATTTCTGGTATTTCATTGTTCAAATAAACACTGAACTTCCCCTCATTTGTTTCAACGGAAGAAATTTTAATTTTACGATTAGCATTTAATGTAAGTTTCTAGTTCATGCATTTTAATTATTCCTGTATAAACACAGATAGTGTGTGGTTAAAGGAACGTGGGTATTAATTATGAAAACTCTCAAATTAATAACTTATCTTCCTAGAGACTATTTATCCAAGCGTGAACTGTAAATGAATGTTTTAGTTAATTACTATTCATTAATGCTAATTACGTTAGATTTAACTAGAATTTTAAGAAACTAATCGCTAAAATGTATATTATAAAGCTTCTTCAACTTCAGCATTGGATTTCTTTCAATGCTTAGTAAGATAGTATGTGTTGCTTCGCAATGTATAGGAATGACATTTTTATTACAGTTCTGTTTTTGTGGGATACCGTGTTAAAGTATTTGTTTATACCGCGTTATTTAAAATATTTAAATTTAAATAAGCAACAATTAAATATCGAAAATTACATTATTTTACTAAAACCAACTTTTATTCAGTTAGAATTTAGAATATATCTAAATTTTCTGTTCACTTCTTTTTATTATAAATACTCGAGAAACACACTTGAGTACGTTTAATATTCCAAACATTATTAACATTAAATGTTTAGAAAATAAATAAATGTGTAAATATTCCACTACATCATTTTTAAAAATCCTATAAAAAAAAGAAAAAATTAGTTGATCGTGTAATTCTATTTTCATGATTTTACTCGCCTTTAATACCCACATTTTCCGCATAAGAGAAAGACTCAAAATACCTGCTCAAATTGGCTCCCGAGGGTGTTATTGCAAAGCTGACACTGGCGAATGAAAGACTGTTGCATTCTCTCGCAGACTTCTGGTGTAGTGTTGATGTTGTCCACTGCAACAACTATTCTCGCTACGAGATTTTCTAGGGGATCTATAGGTGTCTCTTGCACTAATGAGTAGATCACTTGAAGTACAATGAGTGGTATGCGGCCCTAAGTTCCAGAGCAAAAGTTGCTAGTCGTGATGTGTACCATCACTCCTTTTTCTTGTCGAAAAAGCTTATGATCACCCAATATACATATATATATATACAAGAATTTGTACACGGTGTTAACATGGATTTGAAATAGAGATAAAATTGATTGAATTCAATCATTAAGTTTTTTCGAAAGACTTAGTCGCCCGCAACGCAAACACGCTCCGTTTAAATTGAGAAATACATGCCAGCACGTGCTCATCCTAACTTAGCTCCTACTTAGCTCTACTTAGCTCCTAGGCGAACCAAAGTATATCCAGGCCGTATCACAAAGTGTATTTAGTGCGTATCAGAGATCAAAATATTTAATTTGGATGTAATACGAAGTCACCTCAGGGCGTAGCCTTGTATGTGCCCTGCATCGTAAGCAAGGGGTATTTCGTATCGGGGCTGTGAATTAAGGTGTGATTAGAGCTAAGTTAGGACAAGCATGTATTTCGAGCATGTAGCTTGCATGTATTTCTTAATTTAAGCGGAGCGTGTTTGCTTTGCCGGCGACTAAGTCTTTCGAAAACTTAATGATTGAATTCAATCAATTGTATATCTGTTTCAAATCTAGGTTAACACCGTGTGTAGAATGCCTTGTATATATATATATATATATATATATATGAAGAGGGTTTGTATTTCAAGATCTTACAAAAATATTATCTTCTCTAAGGAATCTATTTCGCAAAATTTATTGCCATATGTTAAGAGTTTAACTTTTTGAAATCACGTATCGTTTCATATCTTGATTTTAAAATATAGCATAAAATATGTCTCGAATTTATATACGCATAAGTAAAAAGATCATATTTTAATAACGATTTTCCCTTTAAGATAGCTTTATTGGAATGCGAAAACTTCCAAATCTCATTTCAGGACTTTCGTATTTTATTAAAATAATTGGAAAGCTTGAGAAAGTAAAGAAAGTTTCTGATTGCAAAATATGTTTTATTTAAATATCCAAAGTATATCTATATGATAAAAACAGTCACCAATATTCTTGAAACATAATTCTTCAAAGGTCTTGTAAATGATGTCTTATATGTATGTTTGATTTTTGTTGTTGCATTGATATAATATCGACGATACATATTTTATCTATCAAATACTGCGCTGTATCTAATGTGCTGCATCTGAAATTTTTGTGTATCAAAAATAGTATGTATTGCAATCAGAAATAAATTCCATATTGTGAGAGATTTTATTCGAAACTGTTCTGTATAACGGGTACCCTACACACCAAAATGTTCGAAAAGTGAAATGTTAGAAAAACATACTTTAAGTTGAGATTAAGGCTTTAAAATTGGTGTATGGATAAATTGTTCATAAGAATGAAAGTGTGCAATTCCATATTTCCAATATTTGCTACTTTAAGGGATGCCGCACTCAAAAATGTTCAATTAGTCAAACAAATGAATAACGCCTCCTTTAAAATTTAATAGATGGTTAAAATGGGGTATAGTGACTAATAATTTGATGAACACACTCAAGACGAATATAGTTTCTCAAAAATTTTTGTTTAAGGGAATGCTCCAGAGAAAAACGTCCGAAAGGTAAAACGATAAAAAATCATGCATCGGGATGAGATTGAGATTTTAAATTTAGTGCTAGTATACATAGTTCGGAAGGAAGAGAGCATTTAATTTCAGTTTTCCAAAATTTTCTACTTTAGGAGGTGTCGAACATCTAATGTTGGATTTTCGGAATAAACGCGAAATGTCTCCTTTAAATTGTAACATCATATTGATATTTGGGCCAATTGACTGATAGAAAACCCAAGAAAAATAGGATTTGTCAAAAATGTTCATTTAAGGGGGTGGATACTCCACACAAACACCTTCGAAAGGTAAATGATAGAAAAAGAATGCTTCGCGATGACATATGAATTTCAAATTTGGTGTACAGGTAGACAGTTGGATAGAAAGAAAGTGTGCAATTTCAGTTTTCCTATACTTGGTATTATAGTGGTGCCGCACACTAAAACATTCGATTTGACGCGCAAATGACAAACGTGTCCTTTACAGTTTGAAACATGCTTGAAATTTGGTGTATGAGCTAGTAATTTCATAAAAATACAGTTTTTCAAATAAAATATATTTTTCAAAAATGTTTATTTAAGTGTGCTTTTCAGAAAAATATTAGACAGATTAAATAATAAAACACCGTGAACAATTTGAAAAAGACAGATTGAAAAATCAAATTATTCTTTAATTGTTTCTTGTCAGACTGATTTTCAACGGGTATTCGGGTAGTATATACTAATTGTCAAGTGCCCTTGTGTCTGTCTGTCACGCTTTTTTAGGCACTTCCCGAATAGATACAGACTTGCAATTTGGTACACAGGTCGATCATTCAGTAAAACCCTCTGGAAAATTCCAATTTTTCGAAAATTTTCTAGACGGGTTGCTCTACACCAAAACGTTCTAAAAGTGATATATTAGAAAAACAATATTTGCGATGAGATAGAGCCTACAAATTTGGGGTTTAGGTAAATCGTTCGAAAAGAAGAAAGTGTGCAATTTCAGATTTCCAATATTTGCAAAATACAATAATAAAATATATAAAATGCATATATAATAATTGTAAGTAATGACATACTGGCAACTTTGATAACAAAAGATTTGTTAAGTTATAATTATATTTATTAAAATGTGAATGCTAGTGTTCTGGATCTGAAACGAAAAACATATTTTTTCAAATTGTTAACTTTGATAATTTTGCGCGAGAGCTTTTGCGATGACAGACGCATTTTAACTTAAAAGTCCTAGCGTATA
Source organism: Amaurobius ferox (assembly GCA_951213105.1). NCBI lineage: Eukaryota > Metazoa > Arthropoda > Arachnida > Araneae > Amaurobiidae > Amaurobius > Amaurobius ferox. The sequence continues at coordinate 132,234,761 of OX578148.1, forward strand.
ACATTAAATTATTTAATGGGAACCTCATCTGATATAAAACAGCCATACCTTCAAAATTGTTGCAATTCTCGTGGAAGCACGAATGGGTACACCACGTGTTTTTGGAACTCACATCACAGCAAAATAGCTTGTAGCCTTTCTATATAGTAAGATTTGGCATTTTCACAAAGACTGGTACGGTCCAGAATTTGGCGATTTTTTTGGCACCAATTCTCTTACTGCGCCCGATTTTTCTTAAATACAACTTTATCTTATTGAAAGCCATTTCATATAATTGTTTTGCAAATCTAATAATGTTCTAACAATTTAAAACACGCAACTTATTATTTTTAAATTTAATACTTAGAAGAAATTTATTAAAAACGATACTTCGAAGAAATTTTATAAAAACAAAACTTGGAAAAAAATTATAAAGATTGATACTTAGGTTGAAATTTAGGTACTTTTCGGTCAATCGTTCTTTGACGAAGTTCGCTATTCAGAATAACCGTTTGTGCAAAAGTTGATCCGCAATATTTCGAACATGGTTCTACGCCCACTTATCTCCTTATGCTCGCCTGCTAAGAAACATCACAGAATCCGGCCCCTGGCTTAAATTTGTAAAGGAGAATTGGAATTGTACACTTTCTGCCTTTTAAACTGTCTACCCGTGAGTCGAATGTAAGGTCTCTCTTTCATTGTTATGTAAGTTTTTTTAGCATTTCGCAATTCCCACGTTTTACGAAATGTTTAGCGAATGCACCCCTTTTATGAAAATTTTTAAAACATTCGATTTCTCTCGGGGATTTTTTTTTAAAACTTAACTTGTATACCAAGGTATTTATCTAACTCAAAAGAAGGTGTTTCTCACGTAATTAACTGAGTTTTTTGGTGTGGGCACACTCCTAAAGTAGCAAATATGAGAAAATTGAAATTGCACACTTTTTCTTTTAAATATATCTACCTAAACACCGCATTTAAAGTCTCTACCTCATTGTTACGCATGTTTTTCTATCATTTGACATTTCGAACATTTTGCTGTAAAGAGTCCTTCCATCTCTAATAACAGTTTTGAAACATTTATTTTTAAATCAGTCTTAGAAAAAGTTTACTGCATTTTAATAAACTCCTCTAAGGACTAAAAGATAAAGGAATAAAATAATAATAAACCCTCTACAAAACAGTTATGAATTCTCAAAATGGTTTACTATGAGCATCTTCAGGACTGGAGCTGTACTTTCAGGTCTCGGTATCCTGCTGAAGAATCCTAAGTCTTCATCAAATCATACATAGCAGCATGAAGTTGCAGTTATTATTTTAATATACCTTTTCGACCGTTATAAGAAATGTATCTCTATATTTAAAACAAAAAAGTAGCTGCCGCAGCTTCTCGATAAATTCCGTGCAACTTGAGTTTCTTTGCCATTTAACACAAAACACTATAGCCTACAAAAAAATGAAGTTTGGTACATTTGTAGAAAAAGATTAGGGGAACACACTGAAATAAAACGTTTTTCGATTTAAAATTCAGTTTAGGAAATATTTTATGAAAATATCAAATGATGTGTATATAGAGTGCGTCGTCGCGTCTGGACTGATTAGTAATACCAAGACCGTTATATTTTTCGAACATGTACCTACGTAGTCGAATTATTTCAAGATGGAGCAATTTTTTAAATTACTTCTTGGGCCTAAGCCATCCTACCTACCCGAAAGTGTAAGGTATCTGTTTAAACGGCTGGGATACAGCTGTACGATTTATACAGGAAGTCAGTGGGGGTGGCATCCACAGGGACCGTATCTTACCACTACCTTTCTTAAAGTTTTACGGACCCATATGTTTAACGTACGGGGGAACAAGAGGATAGCGTGAGTAGAAACGTGTTTCGAACTCGGATCACCCGAGTGTAATACCCATGCGCTAACCACTGGACTAACCAAGGGGCAGAACCCCCTAGTAAATTAAAACAAAATAATTACCTATTTTTCTTATTTCTCAGCTTAGCATGGGATAAAATACCCTATTTTGTTTCATGTTAAATTGAAATTTTCTTATTTTACATAATCTAAGCTCAATAAAGTTGAAGTGAATAGAAAAACGATTGTTGGGGGCTTCACATCCATGATTAATTCTCCTATTGTTTTAATCTGTTAGAAATGCAGCTTATCTTACTGCTATACAAAATCAAACGCAAACAGCAACCTTCTAAAACATATCATAATTTATTTTGTTATATAGAATTTCATTATTTCATATACATTTAATTATTTTTGAGTTTGTACGGAAATCAGTAACGATCCTTAATTATTTAATTACATCCATCACAATTATTATTTTCATCTTTTTTTGTGATGGGATCATAGATAATGGTTAATAAAATTAATACATAGTAACTGCTGTCTTTAGGTAGTATACAGTACATAAATGATATTGAAAACTATTACAGTCATTTAAGTAATAAATATGAATTGGATATATTTTTTGATATGCAAAATAATGCATGATTTAAGAGAAGTTGATTTTAGAAAAATATATTTTTGAATAAATTCTCAATATCTTTAAAAATATGACATATTCAACTTTATACAGCAAGTAATATAGACAAAGTTTTGACTAATCATTATAATAGATATATTTAAACGATATAAGATTTATTACATACACAATGTGGCTGTGAAAATGAGAGACCAAGAAGGAGTGATGAAAATCGGCAAACACAGAGAGACAGCAACGAAAATTAAGTGATGTTTATTGCATAAGGGTTAGGTGCATCCATTAGGAAAACGGGAAGGGGGATTGACGATCAAATGACTTTTACAGTGCTTTTTATTATTTGGCAAGCGGCATCATTGGCATCACTGCCATCAAAGTAATTGGTTTTTTTTTATTTTAAACCGAGAGAGACAGCAACGAAGACTAAGTGTTTTTTATTGTAACGTGAAACACCTATACACTGGACAATAACACCGTCTGATTACTAGGTTGCAGGACCAATGCGGGCGATGAAAAAGGCAGCAATATGTCTAGGCACAGATCCAATGAGCGTGCGGATGATATCCTGAGGGATGGTTGCCCATTCCCTGCCAACCATATGCCAGAGTTCGTCTTCTAAACGCGGCTGTGGCATCGCACGCAAGCGACGTCCAAACACTTCCCGGACTTGTTCGATTGGTGAGAAATCACTGGAGACTGGTGGCAAGGAAAGCAGCTGGACACGTTGCAGGGCATATTGGCAGACTCGTGCGAAGCGGTTAGGCTGTCTGCAAGTGCGGTTGCGGAAATGATGTAAGTTGGCTGCCGTCAAATGCGGACGCGCATTGAGCTGCCAGTGGGCGACCGCCAGTGGCCCACCTGCCAGTGGGCAACCGTCAAATTAACTGGATGGTCGTTGTCTTACAACGGAAGTTAGCCCATTATATTACGTTTACTAACGTTAGACAACAGTGTTATTTAAATTATAATTCTTCAAATATATTTAAAAATAAATCACTGGTAAAGAAGTCGAGTTTTACGGTTTTTAGCGCCTACAAATGTATATATAACATTAAAATAGAGGTTGAAGAATACACCGATTCCTTTTTTCCACTTCTATTTTTCTGAAAATAAAATATAATAATATTTCCAAATTTTTAAGGAACTTGACAAGAAGTATTTCAACATAAAATTTTCAAATTAATAGACCAGAGCTGGAACCCCCCCTCCCTGGTATGCTGGGGAACTCGGTCCGAACAGAAAAAATTAGGTACACATGACTAGACGGGAGTCCGGAGAGGCCCCTTCCCCCCTCGCTTTCCACGGGCCTGTATGTGTGTACTTTATTTTGAAATAAGAGAAAGGTAAAAGTAACATTTTACTCCTTCTCAGAATAACGCTGGTAAAGTTGTGAAGAAATAATATAAAATATTTACGCACGTACTTCTAGTGAAGAAATATGATTTAATAGCAATAAATTTATGTTTAACTGATCTTTCAGCAAATTGTCTCTTCCATTTCATAATTTTCAACCAATCAATCACAAGTAGCTATTTTTTTTAATAATTTTTAATATTATATATAATAATATATTCTTAAAAAAGATTTAATTATAAACAGGGTTTTTATTTCTTAATTATTTAATAATGCGCAATTTTTATGTATATAATAAACTGAGTTAATTATTTTTACTTTTTGTTATTAATTTTATGTTTTTCATAAGTGGAAAAAAAGGTTCCCATCTGTAAATATTTAAAACGAATTCAAATATAATATTTAATAAATATATTTTTCAAAAGCTTTTTAAAATTTGTTCTTATAATTTAATTATTTACTCTTATTTATTATATTTAATAACTTACGTTTTAAGGATTTTAAATTATTTTTTCCTGCTATTCCTGTTATGTAATATTTTAAATTTATCATTAAGAAAAATCTTAGATAAAACACAATTATTTTATAACTTTTCTTTATCAAGAAAGAAAATATTTAAAAATTTACTATTTTTAGATCTCACTAATGCATATATAATATTAAAATAGATCTTGAAAAATGGAATTGTTTCCTCCTATATACATATAGGGGGAGGGAATTGGGGGCTGTTATTTTATTGAAATTATTTTCATTATTACGTGTTAGCTGGAACAATATGTCCAATGGTTTTCAAAGTATTTATTCTTATATTACAGCTACAGTCAATCATGTATTACACAACATAGCTAAAAAAAGGGGGTTTGAATTTAAAAATATATGAAAATTACTTATACTTGTATATTGCAGTCATCGTTATATCGACCTAAACGGAATATAACAATTTTTTCCACCAGAAGACAACCGTCCGACTAATCTGACGGAAGCCCACTTGCAGGTTTCCTACTACAACTCTATCCACTACCGCACATGCAGGCAGCCTAACCACAGCGGACTCATGCCGTGTGTGGTCGGGGGTTGTCCTGTTTGGGCACCCCCTGGCATTGGACACCCCCCCTGGCATTAGGCACCCCCGGCATTGGACACCCCTTGAAGGAAGGGTAGTTAACCGGAAGCAGAACGTCATCCACGTATCGTTGAGCCGTCAAAGTGCCCTCAACATGGATCGGAGTTGACCTGCTATCGTAGGCGAAGGCGCCCCAAACCATGATGCCGCATTGTCGCGCCGTGTGATGTTTCACAAATGCTCCGATTTGAACCTGTTACGACTTCGGCGTCAGATTCTTACACGGCGACTGTGATTGCTAAATCAGAAACGTGTCTTATTTGAGAACACAAGCATGCGCCATTCCACCGTCCACGCGGTTCTATCCCGCCACCATTGCAAACCGAGGCGTCTATGCTGTTGGGTCAATGGAAGTTTTCTTAACGAGCGCCACGAGTGCAGGTCGGCGGTGACCAATCGGTGGATAAAGATCCTAGTCGATATGGGAGCATCAACGTGTCCTGCACATAGTGCAAAAGGGAGACTGATGTAGCCTGCGGGGTCCCCCACGCTTGTCGGCGGATGCGTCGGTCAACACATGCTGACTTCACTGTGGCCGTATTGGCACCCCTCAAATGTGCCACAGCAGGAAAGAATTAATTACATGATCATACATTATTTAAACAGAGTCAATTGGACATTTTGTAGTAAACCTAGTATAAGTTTTATTCTATTTAATTATTTTCTATATCTTGATGACATTTCTTACATTCAAAATAAAAATGCTCTGTAAGACATGCAGAATTATGTCAATATTTTTTGAAAATATAAAATGCGGTTTTAGAAATAGACACAGATAGTAATATTTTAAGTATTGGCAAAAATAATACTTCTATTAAAAATATATATAATGAATTATAGCTATATTTAAAATCAATTTAATGGCTCGTTCTGACTCTCATTTCTCAAGGCATTTAATAAAAACGCCAATGAATTTAATTTTTGTTCTTGTGTTATATTTTTCTGAAATCGATATGTAAACATTTGATAAATATCAAATTCTTCAGTTATTGTTTGTGAAAAAACATTTTGTCAAATTTTTAATTGTTTTGTTGATATTATTTTTAGGATATGCTCTTTCTGATACAAAATTCACTTCTTGTACGCATACACTATTTGCACTATCTTTTTACACTAATTTATTTGGAACCTGGAGATATAATTTCAGCCCTGACCCGTAAACTTAGGAATGACAGGATGACTGGGTGGATATTATCCGGATTTGACCATGTGTTACAGTAATCTTTTTCAATACAAAAACTGCCCAAGCTCCAATATTCATTATATAAATTACTCTTACGTATTTAAGTCCGGATAACAAGACTTGAATTCAGGCTCCTTATAGTCCAAAATAGGAGCACAGGCCCGAGATAAAAATATCCTTACAAAACTCATTTATCAATATCTCGGTCCGGGTCCAGCCAAGCCGCAAATCTTAAATCTGAGACCGTCCTATCTAAAATAGGACAACAGACCCGAGAACAAAAATTAATCATAAAATTATCGAATATTCGGGGCGGCCCCAATCAATCCCTAAAGCTTCAATTTGGACCCTCCTGCCTAAAATAGGAGCACATGCCCGAGAACAAAAATTAATCATTAAATTATGAAGTACTAGCGTCGGCTCCGTCAAGTCCTAAAACTTCAATCGGGGCCCCTCCCATCTAAAAAGGAGTACAGGCCCGAAAACAAAAAAAATCATAAAACTATCAAATACTCGAGTCGGCCCAGTCAACCACAAAGCTTAAATCTGGGCTATTGCTGTCTGAAATAGGAGCACAGGCCCGAGAATAAATATGAAGCATAAAATTATAGAAAACACGGGACGGGCACAGTCATGTCCTAAAGCTTCAATTTTTGCCCTTCCTGTCTAAAATAGGAGTACAGACCAGAGAACAAAAATTAATCATAAAATTATCAAATACTCGGGTTGGGCACAGTCAAGCCCCAAAGCTTAAATTCGGGCCCCTTCTGTCTAAAATAGAATTACAGGTCCGAGAACAAAAATTAATCATAAAATTATAAAAAATATAGATAGGACGCCATCGCCTATGATAGCAGGTCACCTAGCGAGTATTGAAGGCACTATGACCGTTTAACGAAACGTGGATGATCTGCTGCCACCGTTGACCCTACCCTTCCTTCGGGGGGTGGCCAACCCCATTTACCAGCAGGATAACGCCCGTCCACACACGGTATGCATCAGCCAACATGTCCTGAAAGGTACCCATGTGCTTTTCTGGCCACGAGTCTACCCTGATCTCTCACCAATAGAACACTTCGAGCACGTGTTTGGAGGTCGCTTACGTGCGTTCCCACTGCCGCGTTTCGAAGACGAATTCTGGCAAATTGTTGACTGGAAATGGGTGGCCATCCCTCAATATACCATCCGCACGCTCACTGACTCTGTGCCTAGATGTGTTGATTCCTGCATTGCCAACCGCGGTGGTCCTACAACCCCAGTGTATACCCGCGGTGGTCTGACAACCTACTGATCCCCTGGTTACTGCAAAAGTCAGCGACGAGATTACATAATTTGTTTCACCGACCAAAATAACAACCAAAACTAATTGTAAAGGTTTATATGTTGTATACAGTTACATATATTACAAACTAGTTATATAGAAAATTCCTCTGGTTATAGAATGTATCACAGTTATAAACACGTACCCTCAGTTTCTTTGCTTAAAACCTTGCTATATGTATCATTAAAATTATTGATTACAATTTTATTTAAACCATTATATGTAATTAAGGTGCAAATAAGACGAGAAATGAGGTAAACCAGACTGCAAAAAACGTGTAAATAATGTATAAACAATGTTCAGATAATGTATAAACAGAGTGCAAATATTGCAAATAGTGTATAAATGTAACACAGTTTATAAATAGTGTATAAATGTTGCGCCTAGTGTATAAATGTGAAATAGCGCAAAAATTAATGCGACCAGTTGATCGGACGTACCTGTATTAAGTACCTTGTTGGCAAGGGCACGGCCTGGGTCGCAGAACGTACTGATCTGACGGTGTTATCGCTCAGTGTATACCCAAGCAGCATGATGTGCTCTGTAACACATCGACCGACTATCGATATCATCGGTAAAAGATCGATTGTCCGCACTACATATCGTCTAGAGAGCGAGACAAGCTCGGAAGCCCAATGTGCATATTTCTCATCTTTTAGTGAGCTCGGCAATAGATCGGACCGAGATGGGTAATCCGATGTATTTTTTCCTTATCCAATAGTGAGCTTGGCAACCGATTGGATCGATCTCCCTATCTCGATGATCGGCGACCTAGTCGCTTAAGAAAATTGGCCAATCATCCATTCCCGAGAATCGGCCATATATTGGAATTACATAGGCAAATTGATGCTCGGTTTTCAATCGATGATTTCAGGAAATTAGCCGATGCATAAGCAAGTCGATGTTCGATTTTATATTTCAGAAATCTCCAGGGTCAAAAATCACCTACACACATCCCAATTCAATATGTAGTAAATTTATAAATGAAATTTTACAGAATCTGTTTTTGTTTATTTCTGCTATATACGGAAAACACTTAAAACATTTACCTAAATTATGAGCGCAAAATTTATCCTTTCGATTTACTTGCATAAACATCATTTGATTGTCAATTTCCCTTCCCGTGTTCCTAGTGGATGCACCTAACCATGTTGCGATTTTCAGCACCGATTTTCAACCGATTTTCAACACCGGAACCGATTTTCAACAATGCAACCGATTTTCAGCACTTTCTGACCACTCCTTCTTGGTGTCTTATTTTCACTGTCACGTAGTGTATATTAAATAACTCTTTAGAAAATTAATATATTAATGAATGTGGATGAAATTTTGGCTGTACCAGTTATTTTTCCTGTTGGTGTTATAATTTGCCATTTTACTTTTTAAAGATATTACCGAATTCTGACTACTGAAGTGACTACCTAAAAATAGCAGCCTTTATATAAATATATATTAAATTCTTTATTTTATTATTTATTAGAATCATTATGCTTTTTAACAAATTCAAATATATTAAATAAATATTAAGAATTTTTTATTATATCTCATAAATATATTTTCTTCTGTATATATCAGAATTTTTATGTTTATCCTGTTTCTATTTCAGTATATTTAAATCTCATATCTATCAATTCTAACAAATTCAAATATATTACATAAAAATTAAGAATTTTTTATTGTACCTCATAAAGATATTTTCTTCTATAATATTAAATTTATTATATTTTTCCTGTTTCTATTTCAGTATATTTAAATTATTATATGTAAAAATAAAAATAAAGTTTTTATATATAATAATAATGTTAAAATCTAAATATAAATTTTCATTCTTATGTGATCTCATTCTTATAAAGGCATTTAAAAATTATTTTCTTTTAAAAATTATTGAATGAAATATTATAATTGCGGACGATACTGATTCCGTAGTTTTAAAACATTTTTAACCATTCAAATTATTATAAAATTTAAAGAAAATTTAAAGAAAAATTTAAAGAAACATTTAAGTGTAAAGCAAATAAAAGTATTCAATAACAAACGAATTCTTAAATAATCATAAACAACGAAAGTTGTCTTGAACACAAATTGAAAGTCATCAACAAATCAGAAAATGTACTCCGCATATCTGAAAGAGAAAATGAGAACTTTACGTTAGACGATAAGCTAGATAAGCAACATAGTTTAACAGAAAGCTAAAGTCACTCTATATTGAAATAAATTAGCTGACGAATATAAAAGATAACATATACAAATATTCTACTATATAGCTAGTACATAAATATATGAAATTTGATATATTTTTGTAGGAATATTGGAAGCACTCGCTGAAATAAACCGTTTTACTTTCCTTACAATATATGGTAATGTATAGAGAAAATATTCGAATCGTCTCTAAAATCGAGTTTTTGACGAATTTAGTCTTTTCGACTCTAGAATATGAAAAATATATCTTTAGCGAGTTACGTCTGTATGTGTGTGTGCCTGTGCATTTGTGTGTCTGTCTGTGCAATGTATGTATCCACTCCAGCTAAAAACTAATTGCCCAAATTTCTTAAAATTGGTAGATTTACTGATTAAAATTTAGTGCGATTCGAAAAAATGAGCTTGTCTTTTTCGGCAAAAAATCCTGCAAAATTGTACGTATCCACTCTAGATGGAAAACTAATTGACCAAATTTTACAAAATTCAGTAGATAACAGACGTGTGTGATCCTGGTACTGAGTAGATTTTTTTATGATTCGAAAAGCTAAAAATATGCTTGTTTTGTTAAATGGCACTCAAAAGTAGTCTAAATCTAAGATAAAGCACAACCAATTTTCATGTATATGAATTAAATGCCCGGTTTATAAGGAATTTTTGATAAAGAACAGAATCAGTTTAACCCCATAATTCTAATGCTTACATCTCTCGTGATATTTAAGATTTTATAGGCTACAGACGCCAGACACAATTTTTTGATAAATATGTAAATTTTATCTGGCGGTTATATTCTGTATTTAAACACATGTTCACCACTTATTTTCAATTTGCCACTGGTGAAAGGTATGGTAATTCCAGAAAGCGCTATGGCTGATAATTTTTGCACGCCATAAAAGGATATTTTTATAAAATATATTTATTGATGGCCAATTGTTTGGTTGCCTTTATTTTTATAGTACATTAAATAATGACAACAACAAATTATCCTTCTCTCTTCCCTTACCCAAGTTAATCATCGGCTGTATTGGAACCGCAGATCCAGAGACCAGCCCAAATTCTACGAAACCAGCCACTGACTCTCTTCCTGCGGCTCTTTCTCGTCTTTTTTATGACTGTATCTGGAATAAAGAACAGATTATTTCAAAACGTTTTACTTTCCCTACATTACATATATGCTTTCACCTAAGAATAAGCGTTTGTGGCTGGATTCATGTTTGTTTCTAGTGTAATCCTTATACCATTTGCTCCTGTTCCTTTGTGATAAACTTTGGTTTACTTTCCTAACCGAGTAGGTCTGTTTTTATGTATTGTATTTACCCTAATAAAGTGATTAGAAGGGGATGACTCCCAACAGACCAGTATGATGGTCGGCGTCGAGTTTTTCGCCTTTAGGACTCTGTTTCTTGTCACTGGCTTTGTTGTTGCTGTGTTTGGTGGGAGTTCAGCCTGGGAGCCCGGTCCTGAACCTGGGAGTGGTGGCTTTGGTTGCTAGCCACCGGTGACTAGACGTACTCTGTGCAGGATCGCTGTCTTGGTGAATTTTTATTTGCCGTACATATTAATGTATAGGGCAGGGATGGGCAAACTTTTTCGGTCGCGGGCCAAAAATCGAAAAAAAAATGTTTGGCGGACCAAGATAATTTTTTCGAAAAATACAGAAACAATAATAAGAACTACATTTTAAATATGTTAATGAGATGAATGAAATTGCGATTTCATTTGTAAAAGTTCCTTATATTGAGGTGGGAAGTGAGATATACTTTTTCTAAGGAACGAGGCTAAATGCTCATCTGTCAGTCTACTTCTGAGATTACACTTTCTAAGGTTCATAGTTGAAAACACTGGTTCACCTATATAAGATGAAGCAAACATAGCACTGATTTTCTGGGCGTGAGATATTAAATTTGGGAAACTTACTTTCGATAATTATTTGTAAAACTCCAACTTTGGCATATTTAGAAACATGGAATTATTATGCTTAGATGTGAAATGAAGGGAAATGTTATATTCTTTGAAGACTGCAACAGCTTCATTGCAGATGAGACACACTGGTTTATCTTTAACAACTGTAAAAAAATATTTCCAAGTCCATTCTTCATTAAAAGCACGGTACTCTGAATCAACTTTACGTTTTTTGTAGACATTTTGGGGTTGAAATATTTTACGATAAACCCAAACAAGCACCATCCTAGCTACGCTATACTTTTAATACTTTCACCACTATTCACAATGATGCTATATGTCCGCAATCTATTCATACGCAATCAATAATATTAAAACTTGCGTCAAAAGAAAAAGCCGCTGGCTGGAGCTTAAAATGCCCAGGCTGCCACATGTGAGGTCTAATTCAACTATATTGGAGTCTCACTTGTCTGTTCCCAAGAAACAGATAACGCTTGTTGGCGCCAGTCTACAGCAAAAACTAACAAAAAACTTCCGCTTTTAACATTTTACCGATTTAAAGCTCTCGGTAACTGTCGGTGTTCAAGCACTGTAGAACATGCAAAAACTATTTTTAGTGTGACGTCTGTGTGTGTATGTGCGTGCGTGCGTGCGTGCGGGTGTGTGTGTGTGTGGGTGAAAACTGAAAATCTATTTGGCCACATTTCACAAAATGTACAGTAGATAAGTGTACAGTAGAATATTCAGAGCAAGATAGGTGAAAATTTTCAGTTACAAAGTTCTTTAACGCTTTCTATTAGATTTGAAAAGACCAAATAGAGAAACAAACTTTATTTCATATTCTCACAGTGTGCACATAATACACATAAAGTTAAAAAAATGAGGCACGAAAACCGATAACTATCTCGTTTTTTTTTAAATACTTTGGCGAGAAATACGTATGGAAAAATATATAATTCGTCCAAGAAGTTAATTTTAATTTATTCAAAAGTATAAATTTTCAGTAAACGGTACATGTTGTATAAAAATAGCAGGTAGTTGATGCAGTACAATAATTATCGCTGTACGAAACCATATGTCTTATGTGAAAATCATACGTCTTTCCATACTAAATATAGAACACCCTACAATTGAAAATTTTATCCCTCTTTCCATTATTTTTTGAGATAGGAATTCGAAATTTTTCAATTCGCCATTAGAGACTCTGAAAACCGTCTTAATAAATAGGAAATGGGCATTTAGGGATTTAAGAGCATACGGATTGCGATGCCTAAGGACCCATATGTTTTATCAATTATCAAAACGTAATACAGGATTGACGGCATTAGCGATATAAGCCATCTGTCTTTTATGGCCGAAGATTATCCTAACTTCAAATACTTCCTATTGCGCTTAATTTATTTTTTGTCAGGATAAAATTCGTTAATATATTTTACTGTGCCAACTTTCATTTCCCAATAGGATCAACCAATTTAATAACTTTCGGGAATTGTTAAGCAAAGGGGAATATAATAATTCATTTCTTCAGTAGATTTGCATATAAATCTTTCTAATGATAGTACAAAAATTGTCACGTTGCATTTTCTTTATCTTTCATGCGGACCAAGGAAAGCATTTTAATGACAATATTTAGAATGTTTTTAAACTTTGCACAATTTGATGACGAACAACGGTGGTTACCTCTGCTAGTTACACCTACAGAAGTGTCATTTCTCTCTTCATAGACGGCTCGACTCATATATTGTCCTTCCCACCCGAAAGTGTAAGATATATTTAGTCTCCCGGGATAGCGTGACCCATAATTTAGACCGGAACTCAATCGAAATGGCACCTATAGTTATGTTGGGGTGTCTTGTAATCTCTAACGCATGTGACGTAATGAGAACAATCTTTAAAATATTTCAAGGAAAGTTTCTTACCGTCTGCTGCTTTGGAGATGCATGGAGATCTCGGAGTGCCGATGATCTCCTTTTCCATAGCAACTTCTAAGTTTTTGACGTTTCTGATGCCACTAACTTCCGATGTTAGGGAATCTGTGACATCTCGTGTAAAATCTGCAAAAGTAACCGGAATCATCGTCAACGTGTGCAATAAAAAGCGTTAATATTATGTTTATCGAAATGAAATCTGCAATCGCTGTCGAGAGAGAGAGAGAGAGAGGAAACAAGTGTGTTGTTGCTGTTATGTTATTTTCTCGGTGTCCCTTCTTGTCATAAGGGATAGGCGATAGGATGAACATTGTATCAAGCTAGTAGGTATAACAGAGAGGTGAAGGACTTTACTCTCCCAAATTTTTTCAATGTCAAACTCGCCGCCAGTAACTGTGAGACCATTGGCCAAAATATTTTGAAGGGATAACTACGCGAGTTCTTTCTTGCTGGTATGTAACGTCCTGATATAGGAAAGAAGTACATTTTCACTGTTTTCTGAACTGTTTAGAAAGTTTGATGACAGCCATTATTTTACCTGGAGGAATCCAGAATAATTTGGTTCCAGAAGCTCAACTGTAGCGCGTCGGCTAGCCAGTATGGAGAACAGGGGTTAAAATCAAGGCTAGACAGCAAAGTTCATTACGGTAGAACAAATCACCCTGTAGGTTAATTCAAAGATGTCTGAAGTCTGAAAGTGACCCTAGTGTGACTTGCTCGGATTTAGTGGATTCTGGGATATGGAGTGCCGAGTTTAAATTGTTAGGATAACGAACACGCAGGATACTAACCTGGGTAAAAATAGTAGTAGCAGGAGGCTAAACAGCAGTGAAAATAGCAAGAGGTGGTCAGTCAGATTGTCAGTTTCCCTCCAATCGGACATTAGAGAGTGGAAAATGCAGAGTCAAATTTGACGATAAGAACTTGCAATTTCGTCCCAGTAGCTCAGCAGAAGAGCATTGACTGGCCAATTCGGGGATACTGGGTTCAATTCCCAATTGGGGCAGCAAGGTTCTTTACAAAATTCAGTTATAATCTAATAAAATTCCTTTAAGAAACTTATCAGCACATTCAAATGTTCCGATTAGGAAACAAAAACTTTCATTTATTATGCAAGTTAATGGTTCTGGTGAAAAACCTAAAATTCGACCGATAATTTGATGGCATAAACGATAAAAATGGGAACATAATTTGAAAAATAAATTTTATTTTCTATAGGCGTTAAAGTAAGCGGTGCGAACTCCTTTTAAATTCCGAATTTTTAGAAATTAACCATCGAAATAATATTTTTTATTTTAATAATTATTTTCTATAAATTAGAGTCAGACTAGGGACAATAAGACACTGTATCTCCGTGCTCACATTATTGGGCAACAAAGAATGAATTGAATTGTACGGAAAGGAAAGGTGTGCAGAAAGAAGAAATCTTATGGAAATCAGGAGAGATGGACATGGTTAGCTCTAAATTGTAACATTTCTTATCTGTAGGGACACATCTGTAGGGATGTGTTTGGTTCAGCAACTTTTAAATCGGATGAAATATTTGGGAATATTTTAGGTTAGATAAATTTTTTCGAATATATATAACGTTGAAATTGATTCTTTAGTGCACCCAGTCATTATGTTCACTGATTTTTAAATGATCCATAAAATAGCTACAGAAGTTCTAATAAATTTATAAAAATCAGAATGATTTTATACCTTTTGAACAAGATCGGGTGAAGTCTTTTTCGACTTTGTCGGTGGAATTGTCCGGATGCAACAATTTATCCGGATTAAGTGCATCCTGTGGGTGCACAACAGAACGGACTTTGTCCAACTCTGCTTTCTGGGGCGATATTTTCCACTTGAAAGTTTTAGTGACAGGCCCCACTTGAAGGTCATTATTAAGGGGAACCGAAGGCAAGCCGCTAGACGGCTTTTTGCTCGATAAATTCGGACAACATTTGGTGGTGCCTTTTCCAAAATTTTCGGATGATTTACTCGGATATCTCAACTCATCCAGCACAGATACATCCTTTGGAAGTACAAAAGAAGTAACAGAACGAGGAAACTCAGCTTTCCAGGACGAGGTTCTCCTCATAATATCTGGAGTGTCAGACGCATCTCGTGGTTCGCTTTCAACGGAGACGGAAGACAAGCCGCTAAGTGGCGCCTCGTTTGACGAATGGAAGTTGATCTCCTTCGAACTGTCATCATTTTGATCTTTTTCAGTGTTTGCCAGGACAGCTGACAGTACGTTCTCAGACGATTCTGTGAAAATAAAATATTGCGTGAACATGCTATCGAATTAAAATTTAAACATCTGATAAGATCAAGATTTATGTTTTTCTTAATTTATCCAACTTACCAGGATTGTCGATTATTTCTGTTCCGCCATATTCATTCCTATTGTGTCGTATGGGGGCTGTGTCATCATCGATATTCTCATGCACGTGACCGCAGTACTGGTCATTCCCCGCAAACACGGAAAAATCGGCAAAATTTTCCGTATAAAAGGCTTCTTTGTTTTCTCGAACAAAATCTGTTAAAGTAAGCATTTTATGTCTAATTAACACATATTTACAATTGCATTAATTAAGATAAATTAATAATAATAAAACTCGCCGAAAGGGGGCGTTTCCAATAGCTGTTTTTACGATTTAGCAGTTTAAAATGATCTATGATTTTATTTTCATTTGTCGTGTTCAAACTTTTTTCACAATTATTTTCGCTTTCTGTACAATTTTAAAAGATCTAGTATAGATCTGTCATTTTATTCCTGCTTTTGTGTGATTCATTAAAACCATTTTGATACTTTATTTCATTTCATACTATTTTACGTCGTTTTGGAATATTTCGGCGTTCTGTGCCTGTTTATGTCTCACTAAATCGCCTCTGTTAAATCGCAAATGTTAAAGTCTTACTAAATCTCTTCTGATGATGGATATCGTTATTTTCTTTCAATATTTCAAGTCGTATACTTTGGAAAAATTTTTTAAACATATTTTGTTTTATAACTGCATGGACTGTTTAGTGAAACTGAAAGTAAAGTTTTTATCCCATACTCACCGAGATTATCACCAGCTCCTGCTCCATACTCCGCACGTTTGAGTGCTGTTTCATTCTCTCTCCTTTCAGACACACGGCAGCAGTGCTTCTCGTTTTTCGAGAGAACAGGAAAATGTACAACCTCTTCTACGGGAGCTGAAGAATTATCTGTTTAAAGAAAGATGCTTTGCAATTTTTTATGTATAATTAAGGCAATTGAAAATATATATTAAGACTCTTATATGTAAGTATTTGCAAACTACTTGAAAAGTTCTTACCTTTTGCTATCTCCTCATCACCCGTGTACGTTAGCCTTTCATTTGCCAGAAAGTCGTGCTTCAACAGTTCTGTAGCACAAGGCCTGTCTTCTGCCCTGTCCCTCAGTATGGTCTGCATGAAGTTCAGCGCTTTAGCGACTTCTTCATCAGAAATGCTAGAGACAGGAAAGGCCTCTGTCATCAAAGCATGAAGCCGAGGCGCCTGAAACGAATTATGTTCATGCTCGTATAGGTTGAAAATAGTTAAAATAGAACAAACGTACCAGAAAAAAATCTAGTTAATAAATGAACAATCAAATATTAAAAAAGGATATTGAGGTATTTCGGTAGATGTTTTACTGTTATACAAATGATTTTATATTGATAAGAAAAAATATATCTCTTTTTGCCGATGTTAAATTTGGTGAACTTGGGGACAAATGTTGCAAAACAACGCCAACTTGGTGACATTTTGGAAATGTTGTCACGTTGGCAATTATGCAAAATCTCGGAAAATAATTAAATATAATTTCTGATAATCCCTATCGCTTTATTAAAAATTGTTATTTTAAATTCATTGATTCAAAATGTAGAGAGAAATATTCATGCGATATAGGTATGTGTTGTTAAGCAGTGGACTTCGGAGGGGGAAGCGGGGATCATTAAGTAATTGCGTTTCTTTACGGAGCGGTACAATATTGGACGGGATTCTGTGCCGTAATTTGTGTCTGGGAATATTAGAAGAGAAAACGCTGCATGCTGATGGATGCAAGTGGATTTTTGACATAGTCAGAACCCGTCTAAAAGAGGGATTCCCGAAGTTAGGATCTCGCTTCTACTTCAGATAACAGCATCCATGAACATTTTCACGCTTTTTATGAGATCTTGAGCCTGAAATATCTAAGACATGCAATTGCAGACAGAGAATTTGCTGCTTGTCCCCAATTCTATGCATTCCATTATATGAATAATTTCACATCTATTGCTATATAGAAGAAAGTTAAAAGAATCTAACAGTAAATTATAGGCGATATTTTTATTTGCGAATAAATCAACTTGAATTATAAATTGGGAAAGCCTTAAATATTACCGACCTTCAGTCCATGGAAGAGAAAGGGGTAGATGTCCTCTTTCCAGCTTCTCATCTGTCTGAGCTTTCTCAGCATTGCATGCCCCGATAACGCATTGAAAGTGAGCATGCCAAAGCACCAAATATCAAGATTAGCACCGTCCACTGGCACGTAACTTCCGAGACTTTCACATGCCTCTGGGGGACGGTAAATAAGAGGTATTCCATATCTGAAAAATAAAGTGAGATTAAAGGATTTTTAGTCTACATCGAAACAACAACCTCCCAAAATGAAACAGCTACTTATACTGAATGAAGCATGCCAATAAAAACGCGAGCGCTCATCGTATTATCGGTATTAATAATTGATAATTTTTAAAAATATCTTACCTTCTGGTTGGTGCTGTTGTATCATTTAGGAATGTAAAATCACATAGAACTGCGCGGTCACTGAAGTCTATCATCACGTTGTCAGACTTGATATCAAGATGGCAAAACTTTTGCTGATGTAAGTAGTCGACTGCCACCAGAATGTCCTTCAGCCCCGACTTCACCCTATGGAGGCCAAATGGATCTTTACGAATCTGTCCCAAAATATGGTAAAGATCTTCAGATAACTGTGGCATTACAAAGATATCTGCTTGCTTCAGACTTATCACCTGCAAGAGCGGCATCACATTGGGGTGATTCAGGTTGAGCCAATCACACTTTTCTTTCTCCCAGGTTTGATCGGATCGGGTGATTTTTATGGCTACTTTGCCTGGGTAGTTGGGGCTCGTTGCTGAAAACACATCGCCGAAACTGCCCTTTCCGAGGGCTTTCAAGATCTTAAATTTCCAGTCCCTCTCCAGAACGATTCTGACATGCTCTTGGAGACTCTGGCGGTATTCCTCAGGACTCATCAATTTCTCATCGAGAAATGGATTTGGATTATCCATGTTTGAGTCGTATTAGGGTTAAATTAGTCAAAATAAGAATAAATAATTTGCAGTTAAGTAAAAGAAGGGGAAAATTTACAGGATTTATACACTGACCAAATACGTTTTTAAGATGCCGAAACAAATGTTGCTCAAATGGTAAAAATTTAAATTTCAGGATGGTAAAAATGGATCAAAAGGATTGAAAGTTTGTCAAAATAAGAAAGTAAGTAAAAATCAGTAAAATAGATGAAGATATAAACACTTTTAAATCGCTTTCAGAATCGCAGAGTAAAAACACAAGTTATAGCATTAAACTCAAGATTTGAAAAGGCCAATTTTATCGAAATTGTTGCTTAAGTGTCATTGTTTTACATTGTTGTTGGCATAAAGTATTATTGAATTCATTATTTGGATGTATTGTAATTGTTTAAATAGCTTTGCTGATCGTAATATGCACATTGTTGAAATAATGTTTCTATCTTGTCTCATTGTTGATTCTGATGCGAGAGATCTGATATGGACAGCACATGATTTTTCGACCTCCTGAAATAAATTTACATTTTTAACTACCCTAATAGAGCCTCTCTGAAAAAAATGTCAGTTATACGTCGGCAGCGAGGGTGAAATGATTTTTTTATAAATATCAGCAACAACTAAATAAACTAATTATTAATATAATAATAAAATAATATAATAATAATAATTAATAAATAAATAAATTAGATAAAATCGTAAAACAATAAAATAAACGGAAAAATCAAGTAGGTAGCTTTTTAGCTAATGCCACAAGAAATGATTTTTTCTTTCATTAAAGTGAGGCTATTTAATGCTTCTATGGACTAAAGAAAGAAAATTCGAAACTATTTTTACACAAAAATGATTTTCGAAAAATCATAAATGCTAATTTTCATTCTTTTTTACTTTAAATTGAACAAAACTACTTATTATATATAATTTTTTAATTTAAATTTGGGGGTTCAGTGCACGCATGCCTAATAGTGCAGCATTTATATTCATTTCTTGAAAAATTGGGTGCTGCCTTTTTTTGCAATCATGCGGACAGATACAATTTACTGGAGTATAAATCCACTGGAATTTCTCGTACCATAATCCATTTTTAAGTAGCGTGTGTGTTTTTCTTTCCAAATTTTACTCAAGTAAAATTTTGAAAAATTGGTATCGTTGCTCCAAAAGATTAGAATTATAATATGTTATCCTTCTTTAAAGGGTTTGACAACATCTTCCGACTGATACTATACATGAAAATATACCCTCCGGCGGGAGTAACTCCTCCCACGACGGGGTTATTGACGTCACGTGCACAAAACATTGTATCGCTGTTATTTTTCACCACAATGATTGAAACTATAATCTTCTGATCATTAAACCATAAATAAACCCTTTTATGTTCGATTATGTCCAATTTTGTCCTATGCTGCCATGTTAAAAAGGTATAAAATTTCGAATCCATTTCAAAGTTTTTACTCGATTAAAAAAAATCGATCACTTTCTAGATATTTTGATAACAAAGCCGGATATAAAGTTTTATAACAACCTTAAATATTTGTGGTCGCTATCGTATACACAAGAGATTGATCACAGACAGACATAATGACTGATGAACATCACTCCAAAAATAGTCAAAACGTGTTCTAAACACGTGTATTGGCATCAAAATCCCAAATTTAAAAAACAAAATTGTGAAACCAATACTTTTTTATACTATATTACATCGTATGAGAAAGTAAAATATATTTATATTTTTATGTATTAGATTCAGGCGTATAAGCGTGCAAATTGTTTACATATTTCGCAACGCTTCGTTTTTAGCAAAAGACACCCCAAACATACATGTTATTCACATTAGAAGTTGAATATTTCCAGCGGACATATTGGTATACCTCATAGGGTGGTATATCCGTAGATATCTTACGTATATCCTATATGTCCTCTTTAGGAAATATATCGGTATACCACTTAAAGGTAGGGGGTTAGTCCATTCGATCCCTGCCTTAAATGTGTTTTTAAAATTCGAATGTGTGTGTCACTAATATAATAAAATGTATAGATAATCATACCCATAAGCTCTGAGCTAAGGAAAATCTCCTAGCAATATAAGTCATAAGAATGAGTTTAGGTGAATTTAACCAATTCTCAAATTGTGGTAAATATAATATCGGCTAGATTAGTATATATGAGGTCAAGTTTAGGTGTTATTTGAATATGTAATGTTTGTTTGTTATTTAATTGCTTCTATAAAATTTTATGTAAAAAAAGTTAATGGGCACAAAATATTCTAGTTTCTTAATTAATATACGCAATGTACATAATATTTTCAACTGTCACTAATACTATCTCTGAGTCAACTGGAGACACTATGGTAAGTGGTGGTAGTGTATATATGTCAAATTTTGCTATGTCTTAGAATTCATCTATTCTTTAGGATATCTACGGGGTAGTCTGCTGTTGATGCTAAAAAATCGGACTCTCACATTCTCGATATTAGGTCTCTATTTTTAGAGGTTTCCGCAACTGGTTTTTTTCGTAGATAGAGATGGAGTCTTCGTATGTTCCCCAATGCTAGAAATCCATCTCACTCTGAACTCTCACTTTGATCTCATTATTTCGACGAGGATACATCAAAAATCTTCGCTGATTGGCTTCTTTGACTTGACCGGCACCTCGTCAACTATTAATTACTTCATGCCCACGCTTTCTGTTCGTATGCTAATGGGATTTGAATGTCGACCACCCGTTCGTAATTACTTTCCTAATTATTTGCGGAAGTATTGGTCTTCAGAAAAAAAACCCTTCTATTTAGATCAACTCACCTAAGAAAGATCTTTGGATGGTTTTGGGAGAACATGTACCGTATCTATTATATAGGAGGGTTATAGTTTTACTGACAGCCATTGCCGGACCATAAAGCTTCTCTCTGGCTCCACAGGGGTCTGCATCGTCTAGAGAACGAAGGGGGGAAAATTGATGCGATCGCTGGATTCAAACGATTTCTTTCGGCAAGATCGTACGCGCGACCCTTCGGTCACACTGAGAATGCAAAAAGAACACACATTCCTGATTCCAGCCTTGTTAAGAGTATTTTCCCCTCAAAAACGCCTTTGTAGGGTTATCTTATGTCTTTCATTCAATTTTGTAAGCGTGTCACGTGCCGTCCTCACCAACCCCATTCAACGTAGGAAAGCCGTAACACTAGTAGCGTTGTAGTGCCGAGGAGCACTAAGACACAGCAGAAGTTTTTTTAAAATAAAACTTTAAAACAATTATTTAAAAATATATACAAAGAAGAATGTGTAATTGCATATTCATTTTAGGTATCTGCTCTCGGCCGAACTGAAGTTCGTGAGCTGCAGAAGGATAAGCGACTATCCTCTCCGGATTCTAAAATCGAACTGCCTTTCTTTTCCAAAAGGTTTTTTTCTCCTCCCTACGTTGGCAAGTCAGAGATTACGGCTCTTCGGGGCGGTTCCATCAGTCAGAAAAACGTAAGGCAAGTCAAAGATTAGATTCCTTTTCCCAGTGTCATATACCCTAAACTCCAGCACCACAGCTGTGGAAATTTATACATCTCCCTTCTACTTAAATTTGGCCAACAGTGGGGCGTGTGAATGAGAAAAATATATCTGCCTCTCATTGTAGTTTCGTAATCACTAACTAATTTTTTCGAACCATTCCATAGAGCTAAGTAACAGTACGTTACACCATCCTCTCCCAATCTGTTCCTTTTGTTTTGCAATCACAGTCGTGATCACCAATCACAACCTTGTACGCACTCCGTTTGAGTGAGTGGTGTGGGGGACCATCGCTCCCCCAGGTGGAAATATTATATCTGTTCTCATAGACATGGTCAATGGAATAAGTAACTTTATAAAACTTGTTAAAATTATGCCCATCGGGAGTTCTGAAACTTTTATGAGTGTGAATTATTAAATGTTCATATTGTATTTGCAAATCATATGTATGAAACCCACATTATTATACAAGAATGATTATACTGCTATATTCGAAGTTTAATAAATTAACACGTTGGAGACGGTATTGGTTGCTGGAGACCGACACCGAACTTCCCGTTCGGTCCGTGTTGGGCCATAAGTGTAGATACTGAATTTTCAGTTTAGTTGGCATCGGTTTCTGTGGACCGACTGTATCGAATCTGATAAATAAACTTACAAAATCATAATTTATATAACATTAAAAAATACATTTACAGATTTTCAGTGTATATATCTCAATATGCAATATAATCTGTATTGCGTTGAGAGCGTTATCTTCGGTCTGTGCGGTCAAACATCTACTGAGTGCTCTCCGCCGACTGAACGGAAAGTATATCAAAATCGTCTCCGTCTCGAACGTGTTAAGAAAACCTGTCAGAATACTCTTCAGTAAAATATCTGTTCCTTTTAAATACCCACTGGCGTCCATGGACGCCAATGCCTGCAAAGGGGGATCGAACTGTTTAGGATAGGGTATGTCAAATGCATGTTTCTTTTAGGAGTTCTTAGTTAGGGATTGACGCTGTACCACTCGTAAGCAAAAGATTAAAAGACTTGGAAAAACATTCCTCTGGATACCATAGTTGACAATGTACCCTCGATGGGAAAGGGTAACTTTCCCCCCAAACCCTTTAATGAATGTTTAAGACAAATTTTGTACTATGCTGATACGTTAAAAAGTCTGATGTGGGCAACACATGACTTTCCTTATATAATGCAATAAATTTACTACTTTTACAGTTAAAAAAATCTGATGTGGGCAACACATGATTTTCCTTATACAATGCAATGAATTTACTACTTTTACAGTTAAGAAAAGAATGTTATTCTTATAGTAGATACTTGTATTCTTTCCACGATATTGAATTTTCTTCAATTAGTCTTCGTTTTCATTGATTTAGCGCCATTTTTATCAATTTGGCGAGATTTTTGTTAATTTGGCAACAATTGAATATAACGCCAAGTTGGCGACATTCCGCCAAGTTCGTTGCCAAAAATCTCGCCAAGTTTTACTGAGGGGGATATAAGTTATTCTTATAGCAGATAAATGACTATTGGTGTTTAAATAGAAAAGTATTACTCGAAGTTTCTTTTCTCATGAATGGAACGAGCTAGATCCACGAGAATGATGTCACAAAATTTATGTCACAAAAAACATGGTATCACATATGAAAAATGAACATGTGTCAATAGGAAATATATTTTTGTTTATTTTATATGACTTTTTGATAATTTATTTTAAAAATGTTCAATATCAAGAGAACGGTTCATGTTAGCGTTCTAAAATTTATGTTAATCGTTTTGTAATAAAAAATTACATAAGGAATGTCTATTTGTGTAACTTTATTAGCGGTTTTGGTTTTTTGAAGATTTTTTCAAAATTTCACTCGAAAATTTAGGGGGGTTCTTAACATTCGATTACATTTAAAACCAACAGCCTACTAGTGTTTACAGATTGTGAGTTTTGTACCAAATTTCGTTCGAATTGGTCCATTCGTTAGTCATTTATCGTCACCAGAGTCTCAATGACACACACACACATACATCCAATCTGCTTCAATTATACCTGTATGCAGAACGCAATTTATGTGTATCTTATCTGCATTCAGGTGCAGTGGAAAGAAATAGTTTGATTTTCATATGGAACAATAGTAAAATCCTTATGAAAGGTTTATATACAAAATAAGCATCGCAAATGATAACCCAAGGCCATCTGTATTTTAAGGTTGTTAACTAGAAAAAGCCACGGCTGTACTAGTCTTGATAAAGTATTATTTCGACTGTGACAGTAGACGTACTGCAAAAATCGCTGATCAGCACAGTTTGAATTAATAAATCAAATTAATCTAATATTATTATCTGAAAGTAGTGAAAACGATTGTGGAAATATAGGTGAGTACAATAACCCTTTAAGGAGAGGTTTTGAAAAACGAATGTGACGTCATTATTGACGACGTAAAAGTAAATATGAAAATGAAGAACATGTAAACCTCGATTAATTCGTAAATATCGAAGTATGAAATTAAAAAAATCTGATGTGGGCAGCACATGACTTTCCTTATATAATGCATTGAATTTACTACTTTAAAGTAAATTAAATAGATTTTTCTTCTAGTAGATACTAATATCCTTTCCAAGATATTGAATTTTCGACAATTAGTCGTCATTTTCATTGATTTATCGTCATTTTTATCTATTTGGCGTGATTTTCGTTAATTTGGAAACATTTCAAAAAGTCGCCAAGTTGGCGACATTTTGCCAATTTCGTCGCCAAAATCTCGCCATTCGTTATGGACGAAGAAATAAGTTATTCTTACAGTAGATAAATTGGCGTTCAAATGCAAAAAAATTACTCAAAGTATCTATTTTCATGAATGGAACGAGCTAGATCCACGAGAATGATGTCACCCAATTTATCGCATGATATTATATATGAAAAGTGAACATGTTTCTCAATAGGAAATATTTTTTTTTCTATTTTAAATGACTTTTTGATAATTTTTTTGAAAAATGTTCAATATCTCGAGAACGGTTCATGTTAGCGTTCTAAAATTTATGTCAATCGTTTTCTAATGAAAAGTTACATAATAAATGTCTATTTGCGTAACTTTATTATTGGTTTTGATTTTTTGACATTTTTTTCAAAATTTCATTCGAAAATTTAGGGGGGTTCTGTACATTCGATTGCGTATAAAAACAACAGGCTTCCAGTGTTTACAGATTGTGATTTTTGTACCAAATTTGGTTCGAATCGGTCCATTCGTTCGTCAGTTATCGTCTCCACAGACCCATTGACACACACACACACACACACACACACACACACACACACACACACAGACATCACTTCAAAAGTGTTTGATTCATGATCAGGGATGCTTGAAACGTGCTCACCCGTCGAAAACTCGAATTCGAATTTTCGACCCCGTCACAACACTTTCCTTATACATTATGTATAAAAAGGAAAGTAAAAATCAGTAAAATATAATCAGTAGTTTTTGAATAAAAATTAAAGTAATAATTACACCCTTTATATGAACTTTCCCGGCCACACAATTTGATACCATAAACCCTTGGGTTGGTCGTGTGGTCTGGGCCTTCAACCGTTTATATGAAATGATCACGGGACTCACTTCAAAATGAAATAAGGCATCCATCTTGTGTCAAAACGTGATTTTTAAAGTTCTTTTTAATTCATATTTAGTGTTGTATCCCTTCCAAAACTGCTTTGTTTTTGTTTAAATTTTGTGTATCTACATAGTAAAACAACGCAATTACAATATATCTGAGTTTAAATGATCATCAAACTTTGATTATTTCTACAACGAAACCTAATTTTCACTTAAGGAGAATGTAAACACATAAAGAAGTTGGATGAGTTGTATAAGCATTGCTGAATTACTTTAACATAAAATTATTTTGCTTTTTGAATCTGAAATATAGCTGATATGAATAAAACACTCATTGATTTTACATAGAGAACAAACGTTTTTATAACAGCCTTTTTCGATGAAGTTTTAATAGTTTCTTATATTTCGATGAAGTTAAATTACATTTACCTCCACGGTTTTAAGTTTTTAAATAAAATACATTATTGTAGTATTGTGATGAATGAAAGGAATGGAATATAAGTGTATAAATGAAAAATGTACAGGTTGTACATAAAGAACTAGGCGATTTATATTTCAATGACGTCATTTGAATAAAGTTCATTTTTTTCGATGAAGTTTTAATGTTTCGAATATTATAAATTAATGTAGTATTGTAAAAATTTTAAAAATATGACCGCTAAATGTATCGCATTTTAAAGATGTTTAAAAAAATTGCATTGCAGTTGGAAATTGTTTCATAATCAATGCTTTATGCATGATTGATCTTTCTTGTTTAATCTAGCCTACCCCTGGTTCTAAAAGTTCGAAACATGAAATTAATTTTATGTGAGGCTATTCCAATATTACCCACAAAATTTCAGCTGATCTCCCGTGATGATAAGACAAACATACAGAGTGATAGACAAATTTTCAAATTTATTCATATAGACTAGCAGTATACCCGTTCTTTGTACGGAAAACATAATATTATATATGGTATTTAAGATTCCAATTGTGTGTAAATTCCTGTAGTATTCTCAATGACTTGGTTAATCAAAATGATCCATTAAAATATTTAATTTAATTCTTCTAAAAAATGTATAAGGATCACTGTACTCGATATGCAAAATTATCTTCACAGAAGAATAAAGCACCTTGGTCCAGTGTGCAAATAAACTAAGATTTTTTTTAATTCTCACAAAACGACAGAGATTATTCAGAAATTCGTACTTATCTATGCAAAATATTGAATTTTCATCGATTTGCAGTCATTTTGAAGAATTTGCCTTCATTTTATTAACTTTTCGATATTTTCGTCAATTTAGCGACATTTTAAAAAATCGCCAAATTTATTGATGGGGGTGGGGACTGAATAACTGACTGTCCCACTTGGAAACAAACTGATGAAACATTATAACAAAACTATCTCTTAACAAAAACAATCAATTTCATTTGTTTATAGCAAATTCATATATTTTAAGTATTTTTATGGATTTACAAATATTTTTATTAATTTTGGCGACATTTAAAAAATTCTCTGTACTAAGGTACGTTACTAAATTTACTAAGGATGTTACTAATTTTGGGCTGACAGACAAATGTTTGGCGACATTTCCTTTAATTTGGCAACGTTTAAAAATAGTTACCAAGTTAACTATATTCCGCCAAGTTCGTAGATCTAAATTTGCAGAACTGAAGAATAAAATCATCCTGATCCCGTTTGTATATACTAAAAAAAACACTAAAATTGTATTTGAAGATATACCCTTGAAGTTACTTATTCTGTTTCAACAATCGGTTAAATGAGTTTATTGTCTAAACACAATGTATGAGTTTGAAAACTCTTTGCCAAAATAATTGAAAGTGATGTACGTATTCAGCAATTAATATTATTAAAAAAATCTAACAGTTCAAGATATATTTTTATATCCATTTATTTATTAGTCAAATCGAAAAAATAATAATTAACAAATACATCTGATTTAATTGCGTTGCTGAGCAACATAATATAAGAAAGAATCGTCCTCATAAAATGATGATATTTAAAATAACCATTTTAAATTTTTAATACTTTTCATTTTTGCGTAAGTACCTGTGAAAAAAATACCATGATGATCGAGTTTCCATTTAAATTCATGTTCAAACCTGCGATTTTCAAAACTCACTAATAAGTGTCCAACCAAACTCAGACATAGAGTTTTAATTCACTTTTACGTTTTAAATCAGCTATTTCCAACCTTTTTCGTTTGGAGGAACCAGGGAGTTAGAAAGGAGAACTCCTTAGGAAAGTTTCGTTTTTCATTAATATATCGACAATTCCTGGTCTTAGAAACTCGAAACATAGACAAAATTTATGTGGGGCTATTTCAAGGCTACCCAGAGTCCATTAAATTCGTTTCAACAGCTCTCCCGTGATGATGAGACAAATTTTCAATTTTATGAGAAACAGATTTTTAATTTTATTTATATAGATTTATATTCAAATTTGAAGCAGATAACGTGTTTTCCATGTTAACAATTTGCAAAAATTTCTTCATGTCATCTTAAAGGATTGTGTCGGATTTTTGTGAGGGATGGTCGAACTGCATAAGTGATATTAATGATACATTTACTGTCTTGAGTACTACGTTGATCCAATAATATTGTAAACATATGCAATGTTTTGCTTAAAACAGTTTTAATTTATAAAATATAATGTTTGCGTGGAATAGGAAAAGAAGAAACAACTGGAAAATAATTAGAAAATTTTTAAGTTACAACTTAAGTGTTTATACACCCTTACCCCTGTATTTGCGTTTTCATTTTATTCATATTAATAAAAATTAGAGTTTCAAGTCAGCTTGATGTTCTGGTTTAAAATATACCTCCCGCTTTTAATTAAGTAGAATTACTAAAGAACGACGGAGAGTGAAAAATTAGAGATTTTTGGTCTTGTGTGTAATGTCAGCTGTACTGTATGTAATTCTCAGGTATTTCGCTCGGTGTTAAATTACTTTCCGAATGAATAATCACTTTTCTTACTCAATATAGAATTTAAACGCTCTATATTTTAACCATTTAACCGTCAATTTCATTTACAGTTAAAATTTTACTATTTTTTTTCTATTCCATTACCCAATAGTCAGATGAAAAATATAATTTTTATGAGGGGGAAATATAATAAAAAAATTACATTAAATAAAATTGAATAGATTTATTTGTATTACACATTCATAAAACTAATCTCTAGAATGTCGGTAATTACTGAGTAATTATTAATTATTTTTAATTTCTGTAGTGTTCACATCAAGAAATTTAAAATAAATCATAAGTGTACCTAATACTCGTACATTTACAATAAATAATAATGTATTATTTTTTTCTGAAACAATTTGTTAGACAGTTCCTCTTAAGAATTAATTGAAATATATTAGTTATTACTTAAAATCTGAAAAGTAATTAATTCAAATTACTTTTTTTAATGTTCCCGATTAGAAATATCATCACCCAAATAGTATATCTGTAAGGAATTTTAAAATATGATTATAATTAAAATATAATTATAATTATTTAAAATATGATTATTATTCATATTTTAATTTTTCAAAGGTTATAATAAAATATTTTGCTATTACTGCAATTAATAAAAAAAATCTGATGTAGGCACCACATGGCATTCCTTATATAATGCAATGAATTTCCTACTTTCTCAGAATAAAAAATAGATAAGAATTTATAGTAGATACTAATATTCATTCCAAGATATTAAATTTTCTTTAGTCATCATTTTCATTGATTTAGTGTCATTTTTATCCATTTGGCGAGTTTTTCGTTAATTTGGTAAAATACTTATCAAAATGAATTAATTTTTCAAAATAATTATCTATAAATTATATAAAATAATAAAAAAATATTTCCTATTGAAAAACATGTTCACCTTTCACATGTAATATCATGCGATAAATTTGACGACATCATTCTCATGGATCTAGCTGGTTTCATTCATGAAAAAAGATACTTTGCGTAATACTTTTGTATTTGAACGCCAATATTCATTTATCTGCTGTAAGAATAAATTATTTCTCCGTCCATAACGT
Organism: Amaurobius ferox; assembly: GCA_951213105.1. Lineage (NCBI taxonomy): Eukaryota > Metazoa > Arthropoda > Arachnida > Araneae > Amaurobiidae > Amaurobius > Amaurobius ferox. Next base: position 132,264,694 of record OX578148.1, read on the forward strand.
TTGGCGAGATTTTGGGGATGAATTTGGCGGGATGTCGCCAACTTTTTGAATTTTTAAATGTTAACAAATCAAACAAAATCTCGCTAAATGTATAACAATGACTCTAAATCAATGAAAATTACAACAATTTGTGGAAAATTCAATATCTTGGGAAAAATATACTAAAGTATCTAGTATAAGAATAAGCTATATAGGCTATATAAGAATAAGCTATATAGGCTATATAAGAATAAGCTATATAGGCTATATAAGAATAAGCTATATTATATACTATAAGAAGCTACTATAACTAATAAGGATACTAAAGTATCTGTTATAAGAATCAAGTATCTACTACAAGAATAAAAAATATTCTAAAGTATCTACTATAAAAATAAAGTATTTACTACAAGAATAAAAATATACTAAAGTATCTACTATAAGTATCTACTATAAGATAACCTATTTTTTTTTTACTCCAAAAGTAGTAAATACATTGCACTATATAAGGAAAGTCATGTGCTGCGCACATCAGATATTTTTAGCAATATATACTAGTACTTCATATTTGGTTCGTTTATTACTTTCCTTATATACATAATGTATAAGGAAAGTATTATGACAGGGTCGAAAATTCGAGTTTTCGACAGGAGAGCACGTTTCAAGCATCCTTGATCGCGAATCGAACATTTCTGAGGTGATGTCTCTGTGTGTGCGTGTGTGTCAATGAGTTTGTGGAGACAATATCTCACGAACGAATGGAGCGATTCGATTGAAATTTGGTACAAAAATAACAATCCGTGAATACTGGAAGCCTATTGGTACTTTCCTTATATACAATAATGTATAAGAAAAGTATTGTGACGGGGCCGAAAATTCGAATTCGAGTTTTCGACATGAGAGCACGTTTCAAGCATCCCGGATCAAGAATCGAACATTTTTGAGTTTGATGTCTGTGTGTGCGTGTGTCAATGAGCTTGTGGAGACGATATCTCACGAACGAATGGAGCGATTCTATTACAATCCGTGAATACTGGAAGCCTATTGTTTTTATACGCACTCGGATGTTCAGAACCCTTAAATTCTCAAGTGAAATTTTGAGAAAATTATCCAAAAATCAAAACCTCTAATAAAGTTACACAAGTAGACATTTCTCATATAATGTTTCATTATAAAACGATTGACATATATTTTAGAACGCTAGCATGAACCGTACTCAAGATAATGCACATTTTTCAAAAAAATTATCAAAAAATCATATAAAATAATAAAAAATATTACATATTGCGAAACATGTTCACTTTTCATATGTGATATCAAGCGATAAATTTTGTGACATCATTCTCGTGGATCTAGCTCGTTATATTTATGAAAAAAGATACTTTGAATAATACTTTTGTATTTGAACGCCAATAGTCATATATCTGCTGTAAGAATAACTTATTTCTCCGTAAATAACTCCTGAAGAGATTTTGGCGAAGAATTTGATGAAATATCGCCAACTTGGCGACTTTATTAAATGTTGCGAAATTAACGAAAATCTCGCCAAATGGATAAGAATGACGCTAAATCAATGAAAAGGACGAATCATTGACGAAAATTCAATATCTTGGAAAGAATATAAGTATCTACTATAAGAATAACCTATTTTTTATTGAAAAGTTGTAAATTCATCGCATTATATAAGGAAAGTCATGTGCTGCTCACATCAGATTTTTCTAAAACACAATCGAATGTTCAGAACCCCACTAAATTTTTGAGTCAAATTTTTAAAAATTGATCAAAAAATCGAAACCTCTAATTAAGTTGCTCAAATAGACATTTGTTATGTAATTTTTCATTAGAAAACGATTGACATAAATTTGAGAATGCTAGCATGAACCGTTTTCGAGATATTGTACATGTTTCAAATAAATTTATCAAAAAATACCATAAATTAAAAAAATATATATATTTATTTTTGAGAAACATGTTCACTTTTCATATGTAATATCGTGCAATAAATTTGGTGACATCATTCTCGTGGATCTAGCTCATTCCATTCATGAGGTAAGATACTTTGAGTAATACTTTTGTTTTTGGACGCTAATAGTTATTTATCTGCTATAAGAATAACTTATTTTGCAGAATGTCGACGAATTTTGCAGAATGTCGCCAACTTTGGGGCTTTTTAAAATGTTGCCAATTTAATGAAAATCTCCTAAAATTGATAAAAATGACGACTCATTGACTAAAATCCAATATTTTGGAAAGCATATAAGTTATCTACTATAAGAATGACCTTTTTTTTACTGTAAAATTAGTAAATTCTTTGCATTATATAAGGAAAGTCATGTGCTGCCCACAACTGACTTTTTTTTATTTTAAAATTCTCTTCTGTCCTTTTGAACGGCAAGACAACATTGACATTTCTCTTATTTCTTTACTCGAGATATTTCCGGCTGTCCAAATCGACAGTGACACCTCAACTCTAAAACTCCTGATCCATGCAGGGAAAAAATGTAGAAAGTCATGGAAGCATAAAACACTTTATCCTTTTAGAATTTTAGTTCCTACTTTTCGTTTTAATGTATTGTAAAAGAAGCCCTGTTAAGACACATAATATTAATATTTTATTTTACTTTCGTACAATACTTTAAAATAACTCTATATTTTACTAACACTCTATTCTAATTGATATGTAAATCACAATATAATATAATATATATATATATATATATATATATATATATATATATATATATATATATATATACTGAAATTCCCTTTTGAAAGGGAATTGTCCAGCCTGACACATCCGCTATTTCGAAAACTTAATTATCTTTATACATGGTATTCTTAGTTTCGTAGATGCTATTCCAGATGCATGCTTTTGTTTGGAGAAAAGTAGGGTAGTATGACTGTAGTTAAAAATAGGTGATTTGGAAATAGAGTTGTGTTGTCTGTATCTGCATTATTTACGCAGTGAGTGTTGACCTGGGCAAAGACCTGTAATTCGTTCCAGTAGAATAATATTCAGCTGGTAATGGAAAGATAATGGTATGAAATAATGGCTGCATAAAAAATGTAAATTATGTATCTGATTTTTCGCTATCAATATAAATAGTTCTTATTTAAAAGCAGCTATACGTAACTACGTGGGAAATTACTTATCATTAAATTCATAAATAATATAAATGTGAGATTATTTTTTTAAAATGTATAATCTGATCTGATATCCATAATTCTCTAGGGAACGAAACATTAAGTAATTTTATTAAGTAAAATAATTAATAATCATTCTAACTATCAATGTGCATTAAATTATATATTTCAGATTATAAACAGTGCATAATTATTTAATTATGGATATATATTAAAAGAGAACTTCTAACTATTCAGAGTAGGACATAAAATTGTTAATATGAAAATACAGTTATTTTTCAGAAAATTATGTCAAAATTCATACAATCATAAAATTCGTGAAAATATTTAAAGATATTTATTAAATATATATTTAATAATTTGGAATAAAATATGGGCATTTCAATAATTGTCAGATATTGATAAAAATAACCTTAATATGTTTTAATAAATGTTTTACGTAGAATGTGGAAATTACGTAGTTGAAAAAAAGGTCTTACGTAGATTTGTGGATAATTACATGTGTGTAATAATGCAATGGTGTTTTATATATATTCCACTGAAAAATTAATTAATACAAATGCTAAATTATAAAATAGCTATATCATATAAATTCAATAATTAAAATTTAAAAAATAATTAACAATGGAAATAATTGTGGTAGTAGAACATACTTTAACATTTTAAACATACATTTTATCATCTCATTTATCTGTGCTTCTAATTTTATAAAAGTTTTTACAGTATGAAATTCTAAATATATTTATAAAGCTGTGTACTTCAAAAAAGTCTTTTTGAACAGAAATCCATAGCAATATATGTATTAAAGTTAAAAATTGATACAGGGTGATTAAAAAAAATTGCAAGATAGAATGGCTCTATTATTATCGTATGCAAATTTTACAGCTGTGACATCTTTTATCAAAAGAAAAATATGTATATATAATTTTTATACAGTTTCCCTAACAAAATTTTAAATTATAAAAATATTTTCCATAGCCCAATTAGTCACATCGAAAGTTCCTTGTCATAAGATCACAATTTTGCGAGATACTATAATTTAAAATTTACGTCTTGTAATTCGGGACAGTATAAAACTTTTGCTAAAGATAGATGCTCATGCAGGTTTTTGAATGCACATTTTGTCGTATGAAATTCAATTTTTGTAAGACTTTTGAAACATGTTTTCGCCGTTTCTTTTGATCGTGCGAAACTAGTTTAAGTTCTGTAACTTTTGAATTCTTAATACGGTCAATTTCATTCAGACCATATTTTTCTTCCAAAATAATTTTAAATTAATAAGGAAACCTTTGTTTACTTGGAACTTTCTTCATCAAAGGCCCGTATAAGAAACGTCAAATCGCTTCACTTGATACAAAATATCTCGTAGTCTACTTATGTTAATACATCTCTACAATTGGATCCATGTGTCTACTAACAATGGTTCAAAAGCTATTTAGCCATGTGATCTTTTTGAAGCACCCTTCATATAAATTTGGTATAAACCAGCTTTGTGCTGTGTCCTCCTGCTCCAAAGCTAAATTTAGCATGAATAAAGTTATCCCTATTATGTATAGAATATCGTACTTCCCTCCTTAATTCCAAATTATGGGAAGACTGGACAGATAAATATTAAATGTCAATTAGTAAGGCTGAATTATACATAATTAGCCATGAGATCTTTTGAAGCACCTTTCATATAACTTTAGTACAAACCAGATTTGTGCTGTCATCCTGTTCCCGAACTAAATTTAGCATGAATTAGCTACTCTGTACTATGTATAGAGCATTATATTTCCCTCCTTAATTCCGAATTATGGGAAAACTGGACGGATAAGTATTAAATGTCAATTAGTGAGGCAAAATTATACATAATTAAAGTAAAACAGTTATGTATTAACATATTTTATATATTGATGCACATTTGAAATAATTATATTTCTGATAATACATATAAAACTCTTATGTTTGTAGCATTTGAAATGATAAATATTTTTACTTTCCTTATATACATAATGTATAAGGAAAGTATTGTGACGGGGTCGAAAATTCGAATTCGAGTTTTCGACGGGAGAGCACGTTTCAAGCATAACTGATTACGAATCAAACATTTTTGAGGTGATGTCTGTGTGCCTGTGTGTGTGTGAAAGTGTGTGTGTGTGTGTGTGTGTATCAGTGAATCTGTGGAGATAATATCTCACGAACGATTGGAGCGATTCGAATCAAATTTGGTACAAAAATTACAATCCGTGAATACTGGAAGCTTATTGTTTTTAAACGCAATCGAATGTTCAGAACCCCCCCCCCCCTAAATTTTCGAGTGAAATTTTGAAAAAATCATCAAAAGATCAAAACCTTTAATAAAGTTACGGAAATAGACATTTCTTATGTAATTATTCCTTAGAAAACGATTGACAGAAATTTTAGAACGCTAGCATGAACCGTTGTTGAGATGTTTCGCATTTTTCAAATAAATTTAACAAAAAATCCCATAAATTAAAAAAAATATTAACTGTTAAGAAACATGTTCACTTTTCATATGTAATATCATGCGATTAATTGGGTGACATCATTCTCGTGGATCTAACTCGTTCCATTCACGAGAAAAGGAACTTTGAGTAATACTTTTGTATTTGAATGCCAATAGTCATTTATCTGCTGTAAGAATAACTTATTTCTCCGCCCATAACGGTTGGCGAGATTTTGACGACGAATTTAGCGGAAAGTCGCCAACTTGGGAACATTTTAAAATGTTGCCAAATTATCGAAAATTTCGCCAAAAGGATAAAAATGAGACTCTAAATCAACTAAAATGACAACTAATTGTCGAAAATTCAATATCTTGGAAAGAATATAAGTATCTACTATAAGAAAAACTTATTTGTTTTTACAATAAAAGTAGTAGTCATTGCATTATATAAGGAAAGTCATGTGTTGCAGACATCAGATTTTTTTTATCACAAAGTATCGCAGAAAAGAAAAACTGTATTGAAATTATTGCGCATTCTGTTATCTGGGACTTGAACTGTTATCTGCACTTCTGTTATCTGGGACTTCTGTTATCTGGGATTCTGGGAAACTGAAACAAAATGCAAAGCCTTTGAGAATAGTTTTCTGGAATTGTACTTCAAATAAGTGTTATTTATTTCCAAGTTTAAAAAGTGTCACAGATAGAATACAAATTTACCGATGGCTGTTAATGGAAGGTCTTGGGTACTTGACCTTGACGAAATATTTGAAGAAATGCCGCCAATTTAGGAACGGTCAAGATACTAGTAATCAAAATTCATCTGAGTTACGCAGATTCTTCAAGAATCTTCTAGAGATCCCACAGGTGGTTTCTATACCAATGAACTTTGCTGGTGCAGACTCGTCCAGCCTGAGCTAAAATTTGCAGATTTTTTTTATGCCTGCTATGTAGGAGGACTGAATTTATCGTTCTCAAAGAGCATATCAAAATTATACCACCCAGCAATTTTCCTTATATCTGCTATTTTTACGCTGACAACACATATTTCATGAAATATCGCCAATATGGCAAATCTAGGAAAGTCCAAGAATCTAATATTTAAAGCTTTTTTGAATTTCACAGGTTCTTCAAGAATCTTCTAGAGACCCTACAGGTGCTTTCTCTGCCTATGAACTTGGCTGGTCAGACCCGTCTAGCCTTAACTAAAATTTGCTATGTGGTAGGACTGCATTGATGGCACCCAGATAATATCTGAGCCACCCAACATTATTCCATGTTTATCGACCTTTTTTTACTATGACAAGAGCAAAATTCAAGCGACACCAACACATGCATGCTATTACGTATTTGCGATGTCCCTGCATTTTCGCCCGGAGACGATTCGCCCACCCCACCATTCCATTGTCCCAGAATGACATGAAACATTACCACTCAGTGAATGCCATCTCCTTTGGCCTCAGATACAGGGATTTTTAATAGGGATTATACCGGAACATACAAGGACATCTCGATAACCAAACACTCGTTCTCAAAAATAAAAGCAAGATGAAATACAGTGGACTCACGTTAAGACGGCACACGCGTAAGATGGATTTCTGGTTATTACGTACACATACGGATTCGTCGGTTAAAGTCTACAGACGTTGCATGTTTAAACATCGCTTAATACGTTCGTTCATTAAGATAGACACAATTAATTTAATTTTTAATCAGTTTTAGATGTTCCAGAACATACTTTTGAGCAATTGACTAAAATTAAGAATGACTTAAAAAGAAGACTGTTTACCTAGAAAAAACAAATAAATATTACTTAATTTTAAAAGCAGTAATACGTATAACTATACATTTTGTTTATGTGCTGAATGTTAATATCTTTTTATATTTACCTCATTATACGTATAAAAAAGTTTTGATTAAAACTATGTCTTTTTGGTTTTAAGGCTGCATTTTTAAATGTACCTAATATGTAACATAAAACTATATTACTATTTTACGCCAAATATATGGACTCCTGTTATAATGAACTTTCGATAATACGTACAATAAGTGGTGGCCCTTGACTGTCCGCCTTACAGAGTGTAAAAGTAAATTTTTAAGATACCCGAATTACGATATTTGTCCTTGAAATTTTATGAATATTTATAAATATACCTTTCATGTATTTCAAATGTGTAGCCATATGTCATGTATTTCAAAAGTTTCAGCTGAGTTAGGCATAAATACTTTTCAAAAGATATAACCAAAATTATATTATAAAGTGATGCGTTACATATATATATATATATATACGAGTATATATATATATATATATATATATATATATATATAAGATTTAAAATGAAAAAATAAATTATATAGGTGGAATGATTGTGACAGGGTTGCAGAAAGGTCAAGGGGGATTGCGACCCCTATTTCCTGGTTAGAAGCTAGCTTTGACATCATGAAAACGCTCCCAGAGACTCTGCACGCCCGAAACAACAATCGATCATGCCCGTGGGGAAAAATGGCCGAATCCCAGACAACATAAAAATGATCAAAATAACAAAAATTGGAAATTTTACTAACCAGCAAGACGAGAATCATGGAAGAGTTGCATATAGCGTATAATCTTCGAATAGGAAAGCATACATAAAAAAGTCGCGTCTAACCTATAGAGCCATCTGGATGTGCATCAATCAGATAATCCTAGGTAAGAGTTGAGTTGTATTGTATGATGTCGGATAAATTATCATAATTTTTATCACTATAATTTCTGCAAAAAACATCATAATAGTGCTGTACAAAGCGGAATTTGTTCCCGAGTTCCGTTGATTAAATGCATCATGCATTTATTAAATTCTGTAATAGATGAGTTTAATAATCTGTATCTGTTCAAGTGATTTACGATTAAATTTCGTTGTCCGTTTAAACTCAAGTTGGTATTCCAGTTTATAAAATAATTGATCTTGCAGTCATATAGATGTCTCTTGTACAGCACTATTATGATATATTACTACAGATTTGTACAGCACTATTACGATGTTTTTTGCAGAAATTATAGTGATAAAAATTATGTTAATTTATCCGACATCATACAATACAACTCAACTCTTACCTAGGATTATCTGATTGATGCACATCCAGATGGCTCTATAAGTTAGACGCGACTTTTTTATGTATGCTTTCCTATTCGAAGTTTATACGCTTTATGCAACTCTTCCATGATTCTCGTCTTGCTGGTTAGTAAAATTTCCAATTTTTGTTATATTGATCATTTTTATGTTGTCTGGGATTCGGCCATTTTTTCCCCACGGGCATGATCGATTGTTGTTTCGGGCGTGCAGAGTCTCTGGGAGCGTTTTCATGAAGTCAAAGCTAGCTTCTAACCAGGAAATAGGGGTCGCAATCCCCCTTCACCTTTCTGCAACCCTGTAAACACAATCATTCCACCTATATATTTTCTTTTTTCATTTTAAATCTTATATTTCAAGACTCTGATAGTGCGGCAATTTGCGCCTTTCTTTTTCTTGAATTTCATACTTTTTGGGATTGTATTTCTTTATATATATATATATATATATATATATAATCTAAAATTTCATGTTTTTATTCATTTCATTTCTTTTATAATGTGAAAAATACTAACCGTATTAAGATTTAATCAGCACTAGGGTAACTTATCTATCAAATTTAGTGAAATTGGGTCAAGTAGTCTTTCAGTTAGAATAGATGCATACTTTGCACACACAGATGTCACTCTGAAATTAGGTTTTTCGAGTTCTAGTGTGCTCGAAATGTGTAGATCCGTCGAAATCTCGAATTGCGATTTTCGGTAGCATTTCAATACTTTTCCCATATATTACATTGCAGGGAAAGTAAAAGTAATATAACAAAGTCTAATAATTTAAATCAGAGGCAGATGATGCTAAATTTAAATTTATGTAGAAAAATATATTTTTGCGACTCAAAATGGAATTCTAACAATTTGTTATCGATATTCGAATATGGTAGAATTTAGTTAAGTGATCACAAACAGTTTTTTAAAATTATTTTATGCAAGTATCTACTATAACGTCATGAGTGATTCAAACCGGTTACATACATAGTTTTATTTACAGTTTAAAATAACTAACATTACTAGTTGTAAATTAATTAAAAAATTGTTTCTTATATTTTTATTACAAACTAAAATTTAAGAGCTCTTTAAAATTGGGGGGGGGGGGGGCACGGCCCCATGCAGATCCTGCCGATGTACTCGTCTTAATAGAAAAAAAAATTGGTGATATTTTACTCTAAGTACATGATGTAAATTATGCATTTATTGAATAATTACAATCCTTAGAATATCTGGAGTGCGACAACCCAGTGGTTAGCACGTGGGAATTGCATTCGGTCGGCCAGAGTTCGAATCCCGCCACTGCCAAAACTGCCGCCGTGTTCACGCAGAGTACGATCAAGTTAAACATGTGGGTCCGTAAGTCCTTCCGAGAGGTTTGTGGTAGGAGAAGGAGGGTACGGTCCCTGTGGATGTCTCCCCCACTGGATTCCAATCGAAATTGGGTGGCACTTCCCGGCCGTCCAAACAGATACCTTATACCTTTCTAGTAGATCGGACCGTATGGGTCAAATAATCCTTAGAATATCTGTAACAACAGAATTTTGTCAACAAATTTTATATAACTGTTATATATTTATAACTATTAGAAACAAAGGTATTTTAGTCAAATAAGGAAGCAATTTGTTAACAAAAAAGTTTTTTGGTAACTTATACTTTACTATACTTTAAATGCATATGTGTTTCTTCAATTTTTCCTCTCAGCACGTTGCATGAATGATATCCTAATACTTTTTCCACAGTAACATGTCCCTTAATAGTTCTGTAAATGTTAATAATAGTAGTGAACATGACTATATTTATATTAGATCGTATCCCAATTCGGATTCTGATGTTTCAATTGACGAAAGCTTAAATGTTATCCATCTTACACGGGAAAGCTTTGATGTCAGTCTTATTAGACTATAAGTTAAGTTATCTATTGGAAGTTAAGATTATCAAAGTTATAGTTTATATTATCTGTCATATTAAAGTAATAATATGAAAATACAGTTTGAAAGAATAATTAGTTTATTAAGTCTTACAGCGCAGCCATAAGACAACTTCACTGCAAGACAGAAATGAGCTGCTATGCTTGTATCTCAAAAACTACAGTAAACGAAGATGAGATGGCACGTTGGAAAGGTCTACGGTAGTCTAGAATGTTTTCTAAAGTCGTATGGTTGTATCTTCAAAAGCGAGAAAATTTTTAATTTCAGAAAAATAGCAAATTTACAATTTTCTTCTTTTTATTCAGACAGCATTGTGAGACCAGAAATTATGATATGTGAGACTAGAAATTATTCTCACATTTGATGAGACACTTTTATTCAGAAATTTATGGTGGCAAGAACGGCAGACAAAGCTTGTAGTCTGGCTGGCTCCTCAGTTTATTAAGACGTGAACCTAAAGGTCAGAAGACTGTAAATTTAGGGGTGCCATACCAGAGGGGCTGAGCTGGGTCTTGCTAAATGTGGAATGATGCCATTGGGTAAAGGAGTAACCAATAAGCGCCAAAAAGAAGTAAAGACGCAGTTACCCCCCCCCCCACACACACACACACACACCGAGGGAACCACAGCCTGTGTCCCGAGAACGAGAAAAAGAAACGAAAAAGATGTCGACTTAAGAGCATACACACGAGACAACCATGGAATTTTGACTTAGAAGCATGCCATCAGAAACTATCACGATTTTGACTTAAGAGCACGACTGGAGAAGAATGAAAAACCCAACAGATTTGTAGAGTATCCCGTAGAGGTTCCAAATTAATGGAGGTAGGTCAATGTGCGAGTGCATTCAGAGTACTAGGAGGAGCCACACACCAAAGAGTCATGGCAGTACTGAGAATGGATGCCCGTCTTTGAGATATGATAAAGCCCAAGACTAATTGGAAGGTAAGTGCTCAATAACATCACAGGTCCTAGACATTATAGTAATTTTAATAATTGTGGTCGCATATGTCCCCTCCGCTGCAATAAGTAATGAAAATAAATGTTGTTAATAAATGTTTTATTGTTTAAGTTTAAATGATGTGATCAATTTAGCATAACATTAATAATTATTCCTTTAAAGGACTTAAATTTTTTATTTCGTGTGCCACAAGCATATCTATATGAAAAATTCATTTGAGTTTGACCAAATTTCCAGAGATGTTTACAAATGGTGTAAATGAGATGGGTTTCCTAAAAAATTGGAATTTCCAACTCAAAGCCTTTTCTTATTTTAAGCTAAAATTTTTCAAAAACTCATATTTTTTACATCAAAATATATCATTTCACTTATGGTGAATCCTGTAGCAAAATCTATTTCACGTCAAAGATTTTCTCCACGACTCGATTTTATGTATGCTATTTGAGACGACATGTTTACTATTGTTATAATTATCTATTTTCTTCGTCCAATATTCTAAATCCTTTGTCGTCCAAACAAAAACTTAACAGTGGAGAGTTTAGGGACAAACTGAACAGGGGCAGACAAAACATAGGGGAAAAATCCCTCCCCTTTTTTGTCTTCCTCTGAACCCTGGGATGAAATTTGAAGACACCATGATGAAGTAGAGTCGAGATGTGTGAAAGTCATTATGGGTGAATCTGGTGTAAAACCGTATTTGCAATAGAAATGTAATCGCAACTTTGATACCGCCCCCCGCCCCCACCGCTTTTGGTGGATCTTGTGAATTTGGATCTTAAAACTTTTTCTTAGTATGTGCTGATGTGAAAGCGTATTTATAAACATTGTGAAAACCATTTGTTATGCATTTGAGATAAGTTAAAATGAATTGCAAATTTATATTTTAGAACCTAGATAAATATACAGAGGGATATACTGTTTTTGTGCATAATCAATTTTCTTTGTAAATATTACGTATTCTTATAGCATTAGAACAGTAAATTAAGCACACTTATGTCGTGCGAGTTTTGCTAACAGAAAAATTACACAGAAGTCGAAATTTTTATGACTTGTACATAACTAAATTTGATCATTAATCATGTGAAATAATGGGGGATTATAAATGAAGATAGTTTTATTTTTATTTACTCCTATTAATATATAAAAAAATTATTGTGTTTCAAAAAATTTTAGGAATCCATATTTTGACGGATAAACCTGCTTTAAGACAATGCGATTAGAGACAATGATTCCATTTCAATCACATTTGGTTGATAATTCAAATTTTAGGTTTTGACGGATTTACACAAATGGTCATTTCTGAATTCGAGTGCAACATGATTTAATGTCTTGTAACTTTTGAAGAAAAGTTTTTACGAACGAGTGTCTATACGTATGTGTGTATATGTCTGCCAGTCGGGTTGTAACATCTCAAGAATGAGTTTTTATTACAAATGAAATTCTGCTGTATTATCTTACTCTTTGAACGCCGAAATAATTTTAATCGTAATCGAATATCTGCAAGACACCTATCAACAGCTCCAAATTATTTTAAAATATATGTTTTATATCAGAACAAGCAATTAAGCTAAATATATAATTTTTATTTGCAAATAATCATTCGAAAAATAAGTAAAACTCATTTTAACACTAACATGAACAGTTTCCGTGATGTTTAATTTATTTCTCAAAATTATAAGAAATGTTGTAACATTAACAATTATTATCCATCATCCAGTTTTGATTTAGGGACATTCTGGTTGATATATTGCATTCCATTCATAAATATATACAAGTATTTAATAGTGGCATGTTTCCTCATCAAGTTCGGCAATTATCATTTCATCAAGGTGATATTTAAAAAAATATATATGGTGTTTTAATTTGAATTTTATCCAGCGTGCCTAGATGAATAACTCAGTTTTGGGCAGTAATGTCGCGATAAACAGCATTTTATTACTGTTCAATCAATGTTCATAACATTGTACTTAGGTTTCGAACGTCAATAGAAAAGAAAAATCTGATGTGGGAAGAACATGACTTTCCTTATAAAATGCAATGGCTGTACTACTTTTACAGTGAAAACAAAATAGGCTATTCTTATAGTAGATACTTATATTTTTTCCAAAATTTAGAATTATCATCAAATAGTCGCTATTTTCATTAATTTAGTGTCATTTTTATCTACAAATCTCTACAAATTATTATCCATTTGTAGAGATTTTCTTTGATTTGGTAACATTTAAAAAAGTCGCAAAGTTGGCGACATTCTGCCAAAATCTCGCCAAGCGTTATGGACGGAGAAATAATTTTTTCTTATAGCATATAAATTGTTATTGGCATTCAAATACAAAAGTATTACTCAAAGTATATTTTTTCATAAATGGAACTAGCTAGGATCCACGAGAATTATGTCACCCAATTCATCGCATGATATTACATAAGAAAAGTGAACATGTTTGTCAATAGGAATTTTTTTTTTTATTTTATATAATTTTTTGATATTTTTTTGAAAAATGTGCAATATCTCCTGAACGGTTCATGCTAGCATTCTAAAATTTATGTTAATCGTTTTCTACTGAAAACTTACATAAGAAACGTCTATTTGCGTAACTTTATTATAGAGGTTTTGAATTTTTGATGATTTTTTCAAAATTTCACTCGAAAATTTAAGGGGGTTCTGAACATTCGATTGCGTATAAAAACAATAAGCTTCCGGTATTCAAGGATTGTAATTTGTGTACCATATTTCGTTCGAATCGATCCAATCGTTCGTCAGTTATCGTCTCCACAGACTCAATGACACACACACACTCACATACATAGTTTCACAGACACACATGCATACTTTCACACACACATACATACTTTCACACACACACACACACACACTCATTCTTTCTCACACACATACACACACACACACACATACATACTCTCACAAACATACACACACACACACATACTTTGGAATACACAGTCATCACATCAAAAATAATTGATTTGTGATCGGGGATGCTTGAAACGTGCTCTCCTGTCGAAAACTCGAAATCGAATTTTCGACCCCATCACGATTCATTCCTTATACATTATTTAATACATTCCTTATACATTCCTTATACGTACATAAGGAAAGTAAAAATGGAACTTAAGATGAACTTTTAAAATGTATCATGGTGTGCCAGTGAAGTACACAGTATGCCACGGTATGAAGAGAAGATACAAAGTGCATCAGTGACATCTACAGCGGCTTTCCTTTTGTTAACACTTTGAGTTGAAAAGTGTTTATGACTTTATAAAACACTTTGCAACTATGTTGTAAAGTGTTATGACTTTGTTAACACTTTACAGCATAGTTGAAAAGTGTTTATGACTTTGGTCATTCTGTCTGTCTGTCTGTCTGTCCGTTAGCACGATAACTGCCGTAAAAATGACTTTATCAAAATGAAATTTTACTATGTTTTTCAGACGGTCTGTGGAACCTAGGGGAATATAAATGAGTAATGTCACCCAATTAGTTTTTTATTGAACCCGGATTGAAAAAATGAAATAAAGTGAACCCTAAGGGACCTAATTTTTCAAACATGTTTTAAGCAAATTTAAAATTCACAAATTGCTTCGAAAGTTTTAGGAAATATTGAAATCCTCCCATAAAATGTATAAAAAAATTTCAGTAAAATATGTTAGGTAGTATTTTAAATTAAAATTATTTAATATAGGTAGAAAAACAAATTCAATTAAATTCTGATTATTTCTAAATCATCCAGAAAGAAAAAAGAGGTATATTTTATAATAAATATATTTCCAAGAGTTTAATTATTTTATATATAAGAGAGGTTTCACATTTTAAAATAAAAATGGTAGATAACAATTTCAAATTTTATATAACTCTTCATGATTGATGGTCGTCTGTCTGTCTGTCATTTTATAGTTATTTGATGGCATTTTTAATTCACTTTCCTACTTCCTAGACAGTTGAAATTTGGTACACAGCTAAAATTTGTAGAACATTTTATTCTACAAAAATTTGGTGGATCCTCAAATATAGATCTTACATTTTTTCGAAATGGGCTGCAAATAATCCCCGTTCACTTCTGTGAATCATTGTTGTAAGATGGTTAAAGATTCTGATGTAGCCAGCACATGACATTCCCTGCAGACTCATATTCGCGTTCTCTTTATTTCTTAAATAATAATTTGAGTTTATCTGCACAAAATAACACCCATAAGTATTTTAAATGACACTGAATGTGCACGTTAAACGTAAATTTGGTTCTCATTTAATAGCTGGACTTATTGTCAAAGGTGGAGTAGCGAAAACACGAAGAAACTAAGATAGCTCGAGAACGGCTAGTCCCAGAGTAATGGGGTTAGACTTATTCTTTTTGTTGTCAAAAATCACGCATAAAATAAGCATTTAATTGATATAATTGAGCACACGCAGTCTTTTATTTTCAGATTTAACGATTTTTGCAGGCCATTTCGCAAAAACAGCCCGTTCCGTTTTCCCGAATCGTACCAGAATAACCTACAAGTGATTTATATACCAAATATTGTTAAATTTGGTTCATTAGTTTTTAGCTAGAGTGGATAAAGTCAATTTTTGCCGGCCATTTCGCAAAGAAAGCAGATTCCTTTATTATGAATCGTACTAAAATTTAATGAACATCAGGGTTTCCCCACAAAAAACTTACCTACCAAATTTTATGAAATTCGGTCCATTAGTTGTTTCAGTTAGAGTGGATACAATATCCTCACAGACTCACAGACGCACACACAGATACACCCTTAAACCCAAAGTCGTCTCCCTAAAAATAGATTTTTTGTGTTCTAGACATCCTAAAACATATAGATCCTTCGAAAATTCGAGTTCCGATCTTCGGAACGATTCCAATACTTTGAATACATATACACACAAACACATATATTTTCTGTGTATCTGTGTATTATCTGTATCTAAACTCCGTGCCTACGTAATTACAATAGTTGTGATTTTAAATGATCTCTAAACTTTTATAATTTCTACTACGAAGCCTAATTTTAACTTATGCAAAATGCAAATATCTCAAGCGATTGTAAGGTGAGTTATATACGAATTGCTGAATTTTTGTACCTAAAAATTATTTAGCTCTAGTGACTGGAATACAAGTTATATGAATGACATATTCATTGATTTTGCATAGAGAATCAGGCGATTTACATTTCAATGAAATTTTAAATATTTAAGTATAATAAATTACTGTAGTACTGTGATAATGTAAGAGATATCACTACTGAATATATCACACTTTAGAGATTTTTAAATGAAATTACATTTCAGTTGGAAAGTGTTTCATAATCAATGCTTATACATGATTGATCTTTGTTGTTGTTATTATTTTTGGCAAACATATTATACCTGACATTGGCGAAAGTTATTATTCTTGTAGTAATATTTGAGCCTATCAAAGACTGGGAAACTTATACTTTTATATAAAAAACTAATAACAAATAACTAAAAAAATAAAACTAATAACTTAAATAACTAGTTAAAACTAATAACTGTTAATACGTTTTATTTTATTTAACAATGACATTTGGCGTTAGAAATAGTCATATTAATCATACAATAAGCCCGATTAGGTTCTGTTCCGTATTTGAAACTATAAGTATGCAAAGTTTTATTCTCCCAACTTCCACAGGGCTGCTGGACAGTCTAGAAAGTCTTGACAACTCTTCATTTTTTCCTGTCTTAGACAAAGACATTTAAAATATGGCTTTGTTATGTTCTGGCCGATATACTACATTTAGTCTTCTACGTCAATAGGCGGATTTTGAGAGGCTTAGTTCGAAAAATCTTCGGTGAAATTAATCGAAAATTCTATTCAATTGGGTTCTGTCTCCGAGCCGATGCTTAAAGTGAACAAACATCTAGTCTTATAGGCCACAGGGAGGTTTCTTTAGGAACGGACACGTTACAAAAGTATTATGTAGATATGATACAAACATTGCATGCCCAATGCATGAGTACATAGAATACATAGAATACATAGAAAATTATTCTCTTATTTGAGAAACCCAATTCATTTGTATATTCATCAAGGCATATCCCCAGAAGACTCAAAGAACTTTTCATACTTATGCTAAGTGCCTTCCTGAAATTATAAATTGTAATGACGTCCGTATTGATATTCATAATAAAATGATGTCAATTATTCCGTATAGTGCTATTTAGAATTGCAGCTTTTCTTATTCAGATAAAGATTATCATCATTAATAATTCATTTCCTCTGAAGCTATTAAGGATAACAGATTGTGGGCGGTTACCCAAGATTGCTGGGTCATTTAGATATAAAATAGAGATACGCTTTTAGATGAATACATCACGATATTCTGATTTAATATAGACGTAATTGACTTTCCTATTTATGTGTGTTTCTATTCCGTCTAATGTGTAGTTGAATATAATACATGTCATCATGTTGTAAGTCTCGTTACTTTTTTATAGAAAGTATGTAGTTTAGAACAAAGTAATATCTGAAATCACTCAAATGCGTGAATAATTTTGAGATCGTTTTAAGATAGTTGAATTTATTTTTTCATTGCAAGCAAGCCTGATATTAAACGTCCAAATTAGCGATAGAACATGTCGGAAAAACAAAAATGGTTACATGAGAAAACCCATTATTGTAGTAAAACCGCCTATTGTAGTGAAAGGAAAGCAAAATTAGAATAACGAAAAATGAAGAAAATATGAATATGACAAACGAACAAAAAGTAAATAAATATAGAGTTTTTTCTTCTATGCCAATAGGTGGAACACATAATGAGTTTTAATTTGTGGAGCACATAATGAGTTTCAATTTGTGGAACACACATAATGAGTTTCCATTTGTAAAGCACATAATTTGTGAGCACATAAATTTGTGGAGCACATAATCTATCTATATATACTAACTACCAAGTGTCCATCAGCCTGTCTGCCTGTCTGTCTGTCCATCTGTCTATCTGTCAGTCTGTCACGTTTTTTAGGCATTTCCCGAATAGATAGAGACTTTCAATTTGGTACTCGGGTCGATCGTTCGATAAAAAACCTTGGATAAATCGAATTTTTAAAAATGTTCTATAGAGAGGTTTTCACTACACCAAAACGTTCGAAAAGTGAAATAATAGAAAAGCATGCTTTGCGATGAGATTAATTTCAAATTTGGTGTATGGGTAAACCGTTCGAAAGGAAGAACGTGTGCAGATTTTCAACATTTACTACTTTAGGGGGTGCCGCACATCAAAATGTTCGATTTTACAAACAAATAAGAAACACCTGCTTTAAATTTTGATAGAGGCTTGAAATTCGGTTTATGAGCTAATTATTTAATGAAAACATCCAAGAGAAAAAATAAGTTTTTCTAAAATATTCGTATAAGAGTTATGATCCATAAAAAACGTTCGAAAGGTGATATTACGAAAAACTATGCTTCGGGATTAAATATAGTCTTCAAATTTGATGAACGGGTGGATAGTTTGAAAGGAAGAGTATGTGCTATTTCAGTTTTCCAATATTTGCTAATTTAGAGGGTGCCGCAAACCCAAATGCTCGATTTTCCAAATAAATGAGAAACGCATCCTTAAATTTTGATAGAGGCTTTAAATTTGGAATATGGGCTAATCATTTACTGAAAACACCCAATACGAATAGAGATTCTCAGAAATGTTTGATTAAGTGGGTGCTCCAAAGAAAAAAAACGTTCGAAATGTGAAATGATAAAGAACATGCTTCGGGATGAGTTAAGAGATTTCAAATTTGGTGTACCGGTAGATAATTTGGAAGGCAGAAAGTGTATAATTGCAGCTTTTCAATATTTACTACTTTAGGGAGTGCCGCACACCAATCTGTTCGATTTTCGGAATAAAGACGAAACGCCCCTTTTAAAACGTCATAGAAGCTTGACATTGTATATATGGCCGAATCACCTGATAGAAATCTTAAGAATGACGGAGTATTTCAAAAATGCTCATTTAAGGGGTGGGTACTCCACACAAAAACATTCGAAAGGTGAAATGATAGAAAAAGCATGCTTTGGGACGAGATAAACTTCAAATTTGGTGAACTAGTAAATTGTTGGAAAGGAAGAAAATATATGGCCGAATCACCTGATAGAAATCCCAAGAATGACGGAGTTTTTCAAAAATGCTCATTTAAGGGGTGGGTACTCCACACAAAAACATTCGAAAGGTGAAATGATAGAAAAAGCATGCTTTGGGATGAGATAAACTTCAAATTTGGTGTACTAGTAAATTGTTGGAAAGGAAGAAAGTGCGCAATTTCTGTGTTCCAACATTTGTTATTGTAGGCAGTGCCGCACACTGAAATATTCAATTTCACGAACAAATGAAAAACACCTCCTTTACAATGTGGTAGCTGCTTGAAATTTGGTATATGGACTAATCTTTTGATAAAAAAAACAAAAGATGAAAACAGTTTTTAAAAATTTTCATTTAAAGGGATGCCACACAGAAAAACGTTCGAAACGTGGATGAAATGATAGTAAAAGCTTGCTTCGCGATAGGATAAAAACTTCATATTTATTGTACGGGTAGATAGTTTGAAAGGAAGAAAGTGTGCAATTTCAGATTTCCAATATTTTCTTCTTTAAGGTATTCTGCACACCAAAAGATTTGATTTGCCGAATAAATGTGAAACGCGAATTATTCAAAAATTTACATTATTCGCGGGGTTACTTATTGCGAGACCGTTGATTTTCAACGGGTATTCGGCTAGTGAGTTTCAATTTGTGGAGCACATAATGAGTTTCAATTTATAGAGCCTATAATGAACGAGTAATAGAAAAAGAAAAGTATTGTCATGCCATGCTCGGAGAAATAAGGTTTGATTAACAAACGTTTAGCCCAATTAGGAAATTGGATTGATATGAAGAACTTCAAAGAAAATACAAATTGAAAACTGAAAATTTGTTTTGAATAATGGATGCATAAAAAATCAAACTAGTGACTTGTCATCCAGAAATGATTAACGATTGATGATTTATCAATTTCTTTTTAACCCAATTTTGATACTCTTTCATACGATATTT
Organism: Amaurobius ferox; assembly: GCA_951213105.1. Classification (NCBI taxonomy): domain Eukaryota; kingdom Metazoa; phylum Arthropoda; class Arachnida; order Araneae; family Amaurobiidae; genus Amaurobius; species Amaurobius ferox. The sequence continues at coordinate 132,285,302 of OX578148.1, forward strand.
GAAGATATGTTTAGTTCGACCCATATGCGATATTTCACATTGACAGGGGATTTCAAAAATACCTCATTATTGGACATTTTAATAGTCTTTACAGGAATAGAAATTTATTATCCTCTGGTATTATCTACTGTCAATAAGGTAATGGATAATACCACTTTAAAGTCACACTCATTGAGAATTATAGCAATTATCTAACTCAGTTTGGAACATATAAACAATATTTCTAAATGTTTTAACTGGATTTTTTTTTGCTTTCAGCAATCGCTATTAATGTAACATTTTTTACATAATAATACTCCACATTCTGAATAATTAAAAAGTTTCGGCAGTGAAATAAATAATATCAAAGACAAAGGGGGTAATTACTTCTAATTTTGAAAACAGTAAAAATTCAGTCGTGTCCAAAGTAGTGCATTATGTTCAGAGCAACAATGGGATGAATGCACATTTACATGTACCCATGACTAAATCCAGACGATGTATAATCATATTGTGATGATGTATTGTCACACAACGGAAGCAAATGCATTTATGCTGGATCAATTCCTCATAAGCATATTTGTATTCCGTTATTAACGTTAATTTAAATTATGGACGTGTGTTTATAACTGTAACTGTAATAATGTAGTAATGTGCAATAGTAACTCAAATCATCTTCAGAAATGTATTTTTTGTGATGATTATAGATTTGTTGTAAGTTAAAATCTGGAAACCAATTCCGACTAACAAGTGTTTAGTGCCTCATATATAAAACGCATGAATTATATGGTATGTAATATATCAATTTATGATATAACAAGTACCACATACTGCAATGTATGTGATGATCTGAAAGATCAATAAGGCATGGGATGGATCAATTTGTTGATATTATGATATATCAATTATTGTATGAGATATAATGCATTATATGGTATCTGATATATCGATTTATATTTTATTAACTGGTCACTATCAATTTATTTACTATCAATGTATATTTTAGTAATTAATTTGGAAAGTGTGGCAAGTTAAAGGAATTATTTCAGATTTGTTGTGCGAAAATTAGCTTTGGTTTTTTCCCAATCATATAAAATAGTGTTTTTACAAAGAAAACTGCTATTTTTTAAACTCTCTGTTAAGACTTCCATTCCATTTAAATATATAAGAACATATATTTGAAAGGATGGGAATGTGGCGATCAAATTTTGTAGTTTACTTTCTATTTATACTAAATGAAATGGAATGTAATTGCTAAAAATAGATAACGTTACTTGGCAATGTAAATCATCAAAACGTAAACATGCAATATGTTCAGCTATGTTCATTGTTGTTTACTTATTCTTCTTATTAAAATGCATTCAATTAATGACAATCTTGTAATAAAAACCGGTTGAATAAAATATTTAATGTAGTTTAAAAATAAAATAATGGTTTCGATAATAGAAAGTAAAAACAATGTGTCCAAATGTGCTTGCTAAAAATATCAATTGCTTCGTATTTGAAGTATGGACATTTCAAAGCAATGGACACGCCTTATTCAAAACGAACGAGAGAAAAATATAATGTTTCTATTTTCATATTTTATCTGGATGGGACTTACTAAATGTCACTAAACATTTAATAAGATTCAAAATACTACTTTAATTACATTTTTATTCATATGGAAACAGATTCACGTAAAATATACGATTTGTGATGAGTTTCAATTCGCCAATTTTTAATATTTAAAGATGAATAATTTTCGAATGTTCTAAAAAATGTTATTTCAATATTATCTGTTCTCGTAAGAACGTTTTTCTTTTTTCTCAAACGTCCCCATGGTATTAAAGTGGAAACTCAATGATAATATTTTCGATTGCTAAGGAACCAATTTAACATTAACTTCGCTTTAAAATTATATATATCCGCTTTAAGATCAAATAACTCAAAAATCAATGTGGAGTGCCAAATACCGCTCCCAAAAGCATCCTTGTACTAACACAATATAATCATACCGAATTTCGTAGCTGTACGCCGCTTATATATCGCAAGCAAATACACACAATTACAAGTGCATATTTATATTATTATAAACATACGCTGTTAAAGAAATGCACAAAATAAACATACTACTTTCAAACTTAATAATTTTGATAATCTCAAGCTAAATTTCCCCATATATTTTTATCTAGCTCACATACATTAGAACAGATATAAAAAACATGTTTAATTATACGGTATTTCTCATTAATTCACCAATTCTTTGCTTCACCAATTAGACGTACCAGTTCTCGTCTTCTTTGATTCACCAATTAGACGTACCAGTTCTCGTCTTCTTTGATTCACCAATTAGACGTACCAGTTCTCTGCAAAATAAATAGTGACATATAACAAGCTCTTCATTCATTTACGGGTTTTCTTATTTAGAAGATTATTTTTTTATCAATGTGGGAAGTTTTATCTTTTCTAACCCGAATTTATTTGGTTTTTGAGTTAGGGTAAGTGTTGCACAGACACACAGGCAGATAGACAGACAACTATATATATTCATAGAAGTACCGTTAAAAACTAATTTTTCGTGCTTTAACTGTTTACACATTTTTAAAATGATTCTATTGCAAAAACTAGCAAAATTTCAATTAATTCAAAATTATTTTCTCACAACAGATCATTTAGGGCCAACGGCCGTACCGTGCTGAAAACACCGGTTCTCGTTAGATCACCGAAGTCAAGCAGCATCGGGCGCGGTTAGTACTTGGTGGGTGGCCACCTCGGAACGCCGCGTGCTGTTGGCCATCTCGGGTGCGGTATCCCCGTGGTTTGCGCGCTAGATTTGCACGCTGCCACAAATTCCGCCGTGTTCATGCGGAGTACGATCACGTTAAACATGTGGGTCCGTAAGTCCTTCCGAGAGGTTGGTGGTAGGGGAAGGAGGGTACGGTCCCTGGGGATGCCTCCCCCACTGGGTTCCGGTCTAAATTGGGTGGCACTTCCCGGCCGTCCATACAGTTACCTTACACCTTTCTGGTAGGTCGGACGGTCTGGGTCTCAACAACAACAACAGATCATTTTATAAAAAACATATTATCGTTTGTTGTAGTTAACTTTTATCTGTTTAAAAATTACACATTGTGAGACCAGAAATAGATCTCACATTTGACGAGACACTTTTATGTATAGATTTATGGTGGCCGAAACGGCGGACAAAGCTTGTAGTCTGGCTGGAACCGAATTTTATCACTCCGTGAACCTAAAGGTCAGAAGACCATAATTTTAGGGGGCCATGACAGAGCGGCTGAGCTGGGCCTTACGAGATGTGGAATGGTGCCATTGGGTAAAGGAGTAACCAATAAGCGCCAAATGGAAGAAAAGGAATTACCCCCCCCACACACACACACACACACACCGAGGGAACCACCGCCTGTGTCCCGAGAATCAAGCAGGCAATAATTGAGTTTTGACTTAAGAGCATACCGGTAGAAATTATCAAGATTTGACTTAAGAGCAGACCAGCGCAGAGATAATAATGACTTTTTTGACTTAAGAAGGACGTTAGCAGATTTGTGCAACTTGTGCACATATAGCTTGTACAACATGACTTAAAGAATTGTGCAAATGTTTCAAATATACTGAAATACTGGCTAGATCTATATAATGTGTGAATGCAATCAGTTGTACGAGAAGGAGCCGCACACCAAGGAGTTACGGCGGTGCATATAACTGATGCAAGCATTTGATATATGGTCAAAGCCCAAGATGAATTGGAAGGTATGTGCTCATTAACAATCACAGGTCATAGACACATGATAGTAATTTTAATAATTCTGGTCGCATATGTCCCCTCCGCCGCAATAATTAATGAGAATAATTGTTGTTAAGCATATAATTAATAATATGAATAATTGGTGTAATTAAATAATTTATATTTGATGTTGTTAATAAATATTTTTTTGTTAAAGTTTAACTGGTGTGATCCATTTAGCATTTTATTAATTAATTATTCATTTACAGGACTCACACGAAAGGCAAATAATTGGAGGGTTTTATATAGCGGCACAACTAGCAATGTACGATTAAATATTAAGTCCACTAATACGAGAATTAACGGCCATGTCAATCTTAAATATCTTTAATATTTAAAAACTTTAACTTTAAACTTAACTTCTTTATTTTCGGCTGCCACACACATGTAACCAAACTTTTGATTGACAGGTACGCTGTTCTTCTTCCAAAAAGAAATTATCTTATTCTGTATTTTTAAAACGCTGTGTAAAATGGTATTAGCTTTTCTAAATGCAAAATAAATAATATTATTTTTAAAGGGAAAAAGCGCCAAGCATTGTTTTTGACCAGAAGAGAACAACGAAGGAATCCCCCAAAGAAACATACGTACATTTAGGATTATTTCATAAATAAAGTCTTTTGCCCCCCAAAAAATCCGCTGACACAAAGAACAAATGCAATGTGCTTAAATACTGCTGTAGCCACTGTGTTTAAGATAATAAACGGAGCGTTAAATCTTAAAAACGCCAAAAAGCAAAATGCTCCCAGCCTATTGCCTATACATGTAGCTGAACGCAGAACACGCTCGAGAATTCGCAATGATAATCATTTAGCCGGTGACAGATGGAAATATAGAGCAACAATTGATGAAGCACGGATCTATTTAAATGACTGTAATAAAAAAAATCTGATGTGGGCACTACATGACTTTCCTCATATAATGCAATGAATTTACTACTTTTACAGTAAAAAAATAGGTTTTTCTTCTATTAGATACTTATATTCTTTCCAAGATATAGAATGTTCATCAATCAGTTGTAATTTTCATTGATTTAGCGTCATTTTTATCCATTTGGCGAGATTTTCGTTAATTGGACAACATTTTAAAAAGTCGCTCAGTTGGCGACATTCCGCCAAATTTGTCGCCAAAATCTCGCCAAGCGTTATGAATGGAGAAATAAGTTATTCTTATAGCATATAAATGATTATTGGCGTTCAAATGCAAAATTATTACTTAAAGTACCTTTTCTCATGAATGGAATGAGCTAGACCCACGAGAATGATGTCACCCAATATATCGCATGATATTACATATGAAAAGTGAACATGTTTCTCAACAGTTAATAGATTTTATTTAATTTATCGGATTTTTTGATAAATTTATTTTAAAAATGTGCAATATCTCGAGAACGGTTCATGCTAGCGATCTAAAGTTTGTCAATCGTTTTCTAAGAAAAAATTACATAAGAAATGTCCATTTGCGTAACTTTATTAAAGGTATTGATTTTTTGATGATTTTTTCAAAATTTCACTCGAAAATTTAGGGAGTTCTGAACATCCGATTACGTATAAAAACAATAGGATTCCAGTATTCACGGATTGTGATCTTTGTACCAAATTTTATTTGAATCGCTCCATTCGTTCGTGAGATATCGTCTCCACAGTCTCACTGACACACACACACACACGCACACACACACACACATACTTTCACACACACACATACTTTCACACACTCACACACATTCACACATACATACTTTCACACACACACACATACTTTCACACACTCACACACATTCACACACACACACACACACACACACACACACATACATACATACATACTTTCACACACACACACACACACACACATACTTTCATACACACTTACACATACACACACAGACATCACCTCAAAAATGTTTCATTCGTGACCAGGGATGCTTGAAACGTGCCTCCCTTCGAAAACTCGAATTCGAATTTTCGACCCCGTCACAATACTTTCCTTATGCATTATGTATATAGGGAAAGTAAAAAGCAATTTACTATCGCAAAAGAGGTCAAAAAGACCTAAAAGTTGGTTCCAAGAATTAAAAGAAAGTTTCAATGAACGATACACTATTAGTGCTGGCTTTTCGTACAATGGTGAATTGAAGTTATGAAGAATCAAAAGAAATGTCAAATCTATTCAACATATTACCACGATAATGTGTTAACTCCTTTATTTAAATAAAAAATACGATTTCTTTATGCCGAGTCTTAATAGTGAACTTCATCACGAAAAAGATACCAGTCACTCATCATAATCTACTGCTAAAATTCTTTAAAAATGACAACAGTTACAAGCATTAAAGCTAAACATTTTGCTCACATTCCTTCAAGGTCCTCTGATGTGTCACCAACGGATTGCTGGTGCTTATGGATTGTTAAAGAGCTAACTTTCTAAATTCACACCTAAAACAATGAATGGACAATGGAAATCTGTGAAAGAGGTGTATAATAAAGCACCACGCATAACTTTAAGAAGATCGCTCTTACCTTGGAAGTCAAGACGTAGAACGGTAGTCCAGAGAACGGGTCACCAGATAAAATGTTTAAGGACTCAATATTGCTACATTAAACCTTGATTATATTTCATTAAATTTGTTCTAAAAATATGTAAACAACCATTATAGAGTGCTTAAAATGTGTAGATCCGTCGAAAATTAGAATTTTGTTTTAAAATCTCGATTTTCGATATGATTGAAAACCTCCTGTACACTATCAGGTATTGTAGGAAATGTAATAAAGTTGTGGTACCGATTTTAACATCTATAAGAATTACTAATTGCAAAATATTGAATCATATGTCTTGATCCCACTGTTTGAATTAAATTAGATACACATATAAAATCAACAACACAACGAAAAATTTGCATAAATAAATATAGTTGCACAAATAGTTTATTTATTCAAATTTGTCTGATGATCTGGTCTACATATAAGCATTCCACATTTACTGTATAACCACTGATGAAGTGTATAGTGATGCCTGAAAGCGCTCTGTATAGTGATACATTAGTGTGTGTATAGTGATTTTTAAAGCTATGTACGTCTTGTAGGATGATTTTATTAAATGCCCTTTAATCTATGAATTTGTGTCCTTGATTTTATAACTGAATTTAGAATATACGTGATACCACCTTTATTATTATTATTATTATTATTATTACTATTATTATTAGATACACATAATTTAACATCTTCAGATATCCTTCCATCAACAGTCACATGCCAAACATGCATAGTTTTCTCTCCTAACTTAAAACTGTGGATAATTAAATGTCTAACAAAAAAAAACATTCAAAACATTATTTCCCAACAGGCAGAAGTGAAATCAAAATACACAAATTTTCTACGAGTTCTTAATATGTTCGTTCATTCCGAATAATATGCTTTCATGACATTTATATCACCAAAATCCCAACATTATGAGTGTAACGGCAAATGCGTATTTTAATAATGATTCAACTCGATAAAATATCTTCAGATGCAAACGAATCTTAGATTGCATTTCGATATCCAAGAACTTTTTTGAATAGATTGTATTACAAAATTAAAGTATTTGAAAAATATCATATCTAAGAGGATAATAATATCAAAGAAAAAAAGTTTAATAAAAGTTCAATTTTATACTCTTGATAACAAGCAAAACCCATTTATATTTTCACTTATATTTGTCGTTTAATAATGGAGACGTATAAGATTTGTGCAGAATTTCGGTTATAAACCGGTAATAACTCACTTTTCAAATACAGCATAAATACAGAAATAAACTTGTCAACCAATTTCAATGGCAATAACAGCTTTCTTCTTCAGGACCGATAAGTAGCGCGACGTCACTTGCTCAAGTCACGTCGGAAACTAAGGATGGCACACAGCGCTAAAGGTGGGAGATACGAAGTTGCCAACGTCGCGATATAGAATAATAGAGAAATATAGCAAAAGGGCGGGCATGAAACAAAAACTGCATAAGAGGACGTATACATCAAATAAACCTCGTATTATACGTCAAATATAGAACACGTATTATGCGTGACCAACCGTGATGCATACATACAATTCTAAGGATGCATCCTTAATTAAAATTTATTTTTTTGTGTATAACAAACATTTAATTTTGTTCATTATTTCCGTTAAAATGACTCAGAATAAATATTAATTATATTGTAATATATGAATAACTGCTTGTGCATTTACTGCATATTTTCAACCATTCAAAATATATCATTTATAATAGGTTTTATACATAATTATAAAATAGATAGGCAATCTACATTTTTTATTTCACCTTTATATTCATAAATGTATTCAATATTTCATTTGATGGCAATATTTTTATATTGCCGAAGAACCTAAATTCATCACTGAATCTTAACCATGTTCTTAAATACAAAACAGTAAAATGCATTGTTTGATCAATTGCAGTTGCATTGGTGATAAAATTTTGAGAAATCAGTATCTTATCTTTAGTTAAACTAAGAAAGAATATTTTCACTTTTGGCGACGAATTCCTCTCCTAGCACAGAACTTGCTAAATCAATAATTGCTGTAAAAACTAATTGTTATATTTAATGACCGCTAACTTCGAGCACCACAGCTCATTATTACTGAACTTATATATCAACCCAGATGTATTGAACATATTTACAAAAGTTTTGCACAGCTTCTGATTTTAATTTTCTTTAAGTCCGAAATAACAAGCTTGCTTTACAAAGTAGTTTTGTAATAATAATTCAAAATCATACTGATTGATCTCCAAATGTTGCTATGTGGAAGTAGTTTACACTTAAAATGTGTATTTACTTTAAAAAGGTAAATGTGGTTCTTTATTTTTCAAAATACAAATATTAAAACATGTTTGTTTATTTTTCAATATCTCATCTTGAAATGCCTCTCTACTTAAAAGATAAGGTCTTTGCTGCGCTGTTTATGCGAATTTTACGTGTTTAGTTTCTTGCTGCCAGAGCGGCATGTTGTGATTTTTGTTGCGGAGTGCGAAACCATTGTTGTGAACGTAAGTATATGCTCCAGGAACTCGAAGCTGGCAGCCACCACTACGGACAAATCCGACAACGAACAATGATGGAAACAACGAATGGACTTACCTTCAACCACGGTGTTAGGAACTTATTTTGTCTTGCCTTCAACCACGTGACATAGCTTGACCTGCAGATCTGACTTGAGTTAGTAAGGTCGCACCATCGAGGTAGTATTATATAGGAGTTAGTGTTTAGTATACTATCTTGTTGGGTCGCACTTATTGTCGGTCCTGAAGATAAAGACTATTGTTTACCTTTGAAACCAATTAGATCAGATCATTTTTGTATTTATGTTATGTTTGCAAAGATTTTATTTATTGTGTTATTATTGCAGCAGGGTTTGAGCAATTTTTGATTAAAAATATTACTTTCCTTTTTAAAAAACCTGATGTGGGTAGCACATGGCTTTCCTTATATAATGCAATAAACTTACTACTTTTAAAGTAAAAAAAATAGATTACTTTTATAATAACACGATATATAATATATTCTTTCCAAGATATTGTATTTTCGTCAATGAGTCGTCATTTTCATTGATTTAGCGGCATATTTATCAACTTGGCGAGATTTTAGTTAATTTAGCAACATTTAAAACAGTCGCCAAGTTAGCGACATTTCACCAAATTCGTCGCCAAAATCTCGCCAAGCGTTATGGACGGAGAAATAAGTTATTCTTATAGCAGATAAATGACTATTGGCGTTCAAATACAAACGTATTACTCAAAGTATCTTTCTTCATGAAAGGAACGAGCTAGATCCATGAGAGTGATGTCACCCAATTTATCGCATGGTATTTCATATAAAAAGTGGCCATGCTTCTCAATAGGAAATATTTTTTTTAATTCTATATGATTTTTTGATATTTTTTTGGAAAAATGTGCAATATCTCAAGAACGGTTCATGTTAGCCTTCTAAAATTTGTCAATCGTTTTGTAATGAATAATTACATAAGAAATGTATCTGAGTAACTTTATTAGAGATTTTGAGTTTTTGACGAATTTTCAAAATTTCACTTGAAAATTTAGGGAAGTTCTGAACATTCGATTGCCTATAAAAACAATAGGTTTCCAGTGTTTATGGATTGTGATTTTTGTACCAAATTTCGTCCAAGTCGGTCCATTCGTTTGTCAGTTATCGTCTCCGCAGACTTACTGATACACACACACACACACACACACACACACATACACACACACACAGACACACATACTTTCACAAGCACACACACACACACACATATATATCACTTCAAAAATGTTCGATTCGTGATCAGGGATGCTTGAAACGTGCTCTCCCGTCGAAAACTCGAATTCGAATTTTCGACATCGTCACAATACTTTCCTTATACATTATGTATATAAGGAAAATAAAAAGTGATTTTTATAAATCAAGACTTGCTGCTAGAAAGGAAGATAAAGATTTTATTATGTATTATATGCATTAAAAATATACTTCCATCTGTTGTCCTGTAGGAATCAAACATTCCTGCCTGGTTGAGTATTTTTTTCGAATAAAGAATTTAAAAAAGAAATTTTCTCGCGTTTAACTTACTAACATTTCAGGGATTACGAAATATGGAATTAGTATATGGTTTTAAAGATGCTTTACAAGAACATTATCTTATATATTTCTAAAAAAATTTTATTAAAATAAGCTTCTAATTTTTTATTTATTTCTACAATTTAAAGATTTGTAACATATAACTTTTTACTTTCCTTATATACAATAATGTATGAGGAAAGTATTGTGACGGAGTCGAAAATTCGAATTCGAGTTTTCGACGGGAGAACGCGTTTCAGGCATCCCTGATCACGAATCGAACATTTTTTAGCGATGCCTGTATGTGTGTGTGTGTGTGTGTGTGTGTGTGTGTCTTTGAGACTGTGGAGACGATAACTGACGAACCAATGGACCGACTCGGATGAAGTTTGCTACAAAAATTACAATCCGTAAACATTGGAAGCCTATTATTTTTATACGCAATCGAATGTTCAGAACCTCCCTAAATTTTCGAGTGAAATTTTGAAAAATCGCCAAAAAATCAAAACCTCTAATAAAGTTACGCAAATTGACATTTCTTATGTAATTTGCCATTAGAAAACGATTGACTTAAATTTTAGAACGCTAACATGAACCGTCTCGAGATATTGCACATTTTTGAAAAGTATTATCAAAAAGTCATATAAAATAAAAAAGAACATTTCCTATTGAGAAACATGTTCACTTTTCATATGTAATACCATGCGATAAATTGGGTGACATCATTCTCGTGGATCTAGCTCGTTCCATTCATGAAAAAAGATACTTTGGACAATACTTTTGTATTTGAACACCAATAGTCATTTATTTGCTGTAAAAATTACTTATTTCTCCGTCCATAACGCTTGGCGAGATTTTGGGGACGAATTTGGTGGAATGTCGTCAACTGGGCGACTTTTTAAATGTTGCTAAATTATCGAAAGCTCGCCAAATCGATAAAAATGACTCTAAATCAATAAAATCGACGACTCATTGACGAAAATTCAATATCTTGGGAAATAATATAAATATCTACTGTAAAAATAATCCATTTTTCTTTACTGTAAAAGTAGTAAATTCATTACATTATATAAGGAAAATCATGTATTGCCCACATCAGATTTTTTTAGATTTATTTGTAGCTGCTAAATGTCCATTAAAACCTCTGACATAGAAATTAAATTTTATATTTGTCATAAAACATTTCTGTCATGAATGGAGTTGTATTTTTAAAAGTGGATGGTCGATATTTCCCCCATAAGTTAAAAGCATGAAATCGACGGGAAAGAGAGAGAAACTGCCGTTAAGATTCGACTTTTAGTATATATATAATTTTTTCGTTCTGTTATCCTATCCATCATATCTTTTGACAAGAACTGTCAACTCGGTAGCGGCCGTGAAAAATGCTAGTTACGAAAAGGAATCACATTGTGTGTTATGAGTCAAAAATATCTAGTAGTAAAAATGTTCTACTATTTTTTTTTCAATATATATGTTAAACCATTTCCCTTTGAGTGTCAAAAATGTTCAAAATGATGCATCTGGATTTCAGTAGAGTAAAAACAGGAAACATCAGTAGGTTCTTTGAGATGCTGCGAATTCTTTTAAATTCCTTCAATCGAATTCTCAGGTTGTCATATATCTAATCTAACGAAATACTTATCGATCTAAAAGATCTTATATGTAAAGGTTCGAAAGTACTCTTAGGGATGTTTCTGCGGCCTTTTGTCTTTCGACAAGGAAAACCAACATTTAAAGACAAAAATTTGTATTATTAGAAATATGAAACGCTTGCTCTTGGTGAAAAATTTAGTGAAATATCGCCAACTTGGAGAATTTTCTTAATTCCTAGAAACTTCTTGAATTTTTGTGTGATTAAGAATTTCCCATTAAATAATTCGTTAAATAATTTATGATAGCTGAATACATATTTATTTTAATTTTCAAAATACGGTTCAACGTATGTTTGCTCCAAGTCCAGTTCATTAATTATTTGTCTAAATTTAATTTGTATACATTTGATAGTTTAATACTATAAAATATACAGTGCTATAAAGTACAGTGTATGAAAGAAAAGGGAAAAACACCTGTACACAGCAGACGATTTCTCCTACATACACATATTCCTTTTTCTTTAAAGAATTCTGCAATGTAATAATTTACTTTTTTCGTACAAAATAACACATAAATCGGACACTTTTGGTGAACTTTTACCCAATCTTCCATTTAAAAAATATTATTTTGTTTCGCAAATTGCTGTATATTTACAGAAAAAAAAATTACAATATATTAGGGAACTGTTTATCCTGAAGTAAGACGATTGTTAATTTTCTGTTTGTCATTAATATTTACGTATTACAAGCATTTATTTAATACATTTAATCTTGTTGAATCTCTTATTTTGAAAATTTAGGAGGGCTATTTTTTAAAGAAAGGCCAGTTCCAATTATCCAAATCGTACCAAAGCCTAATCAGAACATGTTAGACAATAAGTTAATAAATTACCAATTCTCAGGGAATCCCTTTAGTGTTGAATTAGGATAGATGAACACACACACACAAAAATGCCATGCTTAAAATAGTGTATTAGTGCTCTAGAGGGGACGAAACGTGTAGATCCGTCATAAATTCGAGTTCCATGTTCAGATTTCTTTTCAACACTATTTATACAGTACCATGTATTGCTGGGAAAGTAATAAAATAATTATGTATAATGCATATATTATTAATTTAGAGACTAATTTACTTGCGGAAAATTGATATTATAAACTCAGTTATTGCAATATATATTTTGAGACTTGCATCATAAAATACATTGCAATTAAGATGTAAGAGAGCTAAAACTCTTAAAATACTTGAATATTTCAAGGGATGTTTTTTCCTAAAAATGATAGTTTGCTTGGAATGTAAATAAATATGCATGATAATAATTATTGTAAATCTCATATATCGTTATTATAGTCATGAAGTGAATTACTGTTCTAATATATTCGTGTACTAGAGAAAAAAAGAGTTAATGGATTTTTGAGTAACGGATTTTTTAGAATCAAAGGAAAGATCCGACAGCGGAAAGAGTTCTATACCTCTAAATTTACTCAAAAACGAAGATATTAATTTTAAATCTAACTAAATACACTTTAGGATAAAAACAATCAACGTATCCCGCAAAATAATCCAATAGTAATGAAAGTTTACATGCAAACACTTTTCGACCGAATATGCAAATGATAAAAAATTCGAAGCCAATGACTGCATAGTCGAAACTACAGTGCTTTGAAACTGAGCACCATGGTGGTGTATAGAAGAAGCGAACTTCACTTTTAGGAACCAAACGTACAGTGTATTTCGATTGCATTTACGTACTTTGATTGTAACAATGCCTCGCAGGCGAATTCGTGGCCGCTTCGAGCATATGACAGAGTTTGAAAGTGGTCATGCGATCCGACTGCATGATGCTGGATGGGCACACCTACGAATTGCTCGACATTTAGGTAGGAGCGATGCAGCAATACGACGATGTTGGCAGGAATGAGTTTGGAATGGCAGATTTCAGTGGGCATCGGACGGCCTAGAACGATGACAGAACGGGAAGATACAACGATTGTCAGAGCAGCTGGGATAGCACGAGATTCGTCGTTATCAACTATCCAACGTGTGAAAAACACGGACGTGACCACCCGGACCATTAATAGAAGACTAAGGGAGTGGAATCTATACTCGCGGCGCCCATTACGCCGTCTACCACTAACCAGTATGCACCGTCAACAGCGATTTCAATGGTGCCGAGCCCGATCAACGTGGAATTTTTCGAATTGGGAACGAATTGTCTTCAGTGATGAGTCCTGTTCCGAATTGAGTCCCGACAACCAGAGCAGACATGTCAGGAGACAGCCTGGACATCGTCAGGATCCTGATGTTACTGTCAGACGCCAAACGGTCCAACAACAAGGACTTATGGTCCAGGGTGTCATTGCCTTTGATACCCGGACCCCTTTTATAGTCTTCCCCAGCACAGCGGTACGTCGCCGACATTCTACGACCAGCTGTATTGCCATTATTTTCGCGACACCCCGGGCTAACTTTTCAGCAAAATAATGCCAGACTATACACAACACGTCTCTCTACTGATTGTCTGCGTACTTACGACACACTATCTTGACCACCGGCCATCCACTTAATTGCTCTATGGCCTAGGATGAGTCGGATAGTCTGGGCTTTCGACACTTCCTTGACCAGCCAGATCTCCAGATATCTCTCATATTGAGCACATTTAGGCTGAGATGGGGCATCGGCTGTGACCTTCCCTGAATGTAGACGAATTAGGTGGTCAATTATAGGCTATTTGGAACGACATCCTTCAGAACGCCATCCGGCATTTTTATGCATCAATGCCACGTCGGGTAACAGCTTGTATCAAGGCCAGATATGGACCAACGTCATATTGACGTGCTCACTTTGTGCAGATCTTTCAGTGCAATAAATCACCCAATAGTTCCGAAATTCTAATCATTTCTTTTTCTGTTCATACACATTACACGTACCAGATTTTGTTTTATTTGGATAATTATTTCTTGGTGGGTCGTTTTTTGTCTTAGAGTGTACATCAGGTTATGTTTACTAATTACAGCCAAAATAATTTCTAAGAAGTAAAATAGAAATTACTAATATATTTGATATTGTGATTTATACGAGATACTTAAATTTTTAATAAAACTTCTGCTTATTAAAACCACTGTAATGTTGATCCAAAATATGCAATATCTTAAGAAAAATAAATGCAAGCAACTTTTTATTTTAATCTTTACTTATCAAATAACTATTACCGTAGATTTTTGCAATATCATAGCTGTAAAACACACTTTCAATTTTCGAAAACAAAATGTACAGAAAATTGTAAACCTTTGCGTAAACCGCCACCCCTCATCTCGAGAATCAATAAGCTTCTGAAGTTCATAGATTGAAATAATCGTTCCAAAATGTTCTTCGATTTTCTCAATTTCTTCAAGAGATACCAACTCCACAGATCTACAGACAGACAAAAGGATGGGCAGCCATTACTAAGAAAACCTGCTGAGTCGTATCCAGAAATGCTCAAAACGCATAGAAATCATAAACAATCAAAATCCCGAAGTCGAATTTTTGACACCATTACAATATATACGCTTTATATATACTATGCACTGTCTGGATAGTAAAAGCAAAAAACAATTTCAGTCCATTTTATATGATAACTCGGATAAAAATGAATTTAATAAAGACTGTAAACACATTATTTAACAACATATTTAAATTTATCTCGTATTATTCCTAAATCTGTTTTTTAGCAAAGATATTTGTGACAACAAAACAATAAATTTAAGTAAAAACTTACACTCTGACATAGACAATTCTTTGTTTTAAACATGAAATGTATCTTGACTCTTCAAATTTTCATCGTGTGATTTAAATAGACAGATTTTGAACAACTGATTTTTTTTTTGCAGCAATCTTAAAGCATTAAATAATTTTCTTAGGCTTATACTTCTAGAAAACGGAAATTATGGGTATGAATCATGTGGTTTTTGAAACATCGCCAAAATATTTCCGATAAATTTTATTTTGTCAGTTGTTATGGAGTTCTAAACAATTACTTAAAATGGATAGAAAATCGAATATAATAGAAAGCGAAACATTTTGTGGATGTTAACTGAGATAAAGACCAAAATATTTTCTTAAGGTGCTTGAGGTTTCCTGTAAGATATAATAATAATAATCTAAATATATGCTTTATTTTAAATATATGAAATATATGCTTAATTTTAAATATATGTATTTTAAATATATAAAAATAAAACTGTTCTTCATGGGGATATTTTGAACAAAAACCAGATTTTATTTAAAATCAAGAAAAGGTTCAACTAATCATCCATCACCGTGAGTACATAACAGTTTCACGATTATTGTTACACGTCAATGTGGTGCAAGGAATTTTCAATGATCAGTGAGAACAAAAATGATTTTATAATTTTACTGGTAGAAGTATTGTAAATTCGAATCCAGTAACGAATGGAGGCGGTTTTAGACCCGCCCATGGACGGGTCTAAAAACTCTTGTGCATAAAAAATTTGTGAGTTATACTCCCTTCTGAAGTCTTGGGAATCGGCAAGGTCTCGATCTTTGTCTTCCCCCAAGCACCTCTTAGTTTCTCATTTATCCTTTTCTGAACTTATTTTTTCTGAACTTCCTTTTCGCCTGAAGTTTAAAGGGAGGAGCTTATCCTCTGCTGGGCACTTCACTAAACCCCCCCCCCTGCCTTGAGCCTTGAGCTTGTGAGTTATACGGAAACATGAAACGAGATGATCTCCTAGAGCCTAAAATTGCTGAAATGCAAGTATTAAAATGCTTTACAAGAAAAATGGGAAATTAGTTCTCTTAAAAATTATTTATTTAGATTTATTAACATACATAATAAAAATTACGAACAATCATAAACATTTTACAAATTTGGTCCTATTTATACTAAACACATAAACTTAAATATATTGTTATGCCAATTGCCAAAGTGCGATGACGACTCGAAAAATATTCTTTTTTATATAATGATTTTGGATTTGCTTCATAGACATCTATATACAGGGGGAGTAGGAATTGTTTTTACAAAAGCAGAGGGGTGATAGTATCCCACCAGACGAGCAATAATTACCATGGAACATACGGTCGCATTGCACTCTGAGAGGCAGAAAAGAGGCACGTCGAACCGCGTCGAGAATGACGCAGTCAGAGCCTCCGACGTCATTGTGTACCTGCCTATGTAGTATATCCTACGCCAGACACGAACGCAGTTACCGTATGAAAATGTCCAGGGAGCAGAATCAGCATAACTGGCTCCTAGTAGGTTCCGGCGATAGCCAATCAGAGCACACGTTGCCGTTTAAAAACCGGCACAACTTCAACGCTGCAAGTTATTCCCACTGGACTTTTTCTTCTGGGCCACATGAAATCTTTAGTGTACGAGACGCCTGTGGACTCGGCAAAAGATCTCGCCGAGCGCATCGTTGTTGCCGCAGACCACATTAACACAACACCCGGATTCTTCGAGAGGGTGCGTCAGTCATTCCTTCGTCGGTGTAAACGGTGCAACGACACGTGTGGTCGCCACTTTGAGCACTTGTTGTGAGTTTGTCGCTGCAGAATAAATCTGTTTGTGCAACGTTTGGTATCGTTCATTCGCTTTCCCAACACTGGTGTACGTGCAGGTTCGTATTCTAATTTTATTTTTTTTCTGCCTCTCTGAGTGCAATTCGACCCTATGTTCCATAGTAATTATTGCTCGTCTGGTGGGTTACTATCACCCTCTGCTTTTGGAAAAACAATTCCGACTCAAACTGTATACTAATTGCCAAGTGTCATCCTGTCTGTCTGTCTCTCAGTTTGTCACGCTTTTTTAGGCACTCCCCGAACAGATAGAGATTTGCAATTTGGTACACGGCTCGGACGCTCGATAAAACCCCCTGGAAAAATTGAATTTTTCGAAAACGATCTCTAGAGGGAGTGTTCTACACCAAAAAGTTTGAAATGTGAAATGGTAGGAAAGCATACTTTGCGATGAGATAGAGAGTTCAAATTTGGTGTATGGGTAAACCTTACAAAAGGAAGAAAGTGTGCAATTTCAGATTTTAAATATTTGCTACTGTAGGGGTTTCCGCGCACAGAAATGCTCTATTTGAAGAACAAAATGAGAAACGCCTGCCTTAGAATTTGATAGAAGCATGAAATGTAGTATTACCCCTAATCATTTAATGAAAACACCCAAGATAAAAAAGTTTTTCAAAAATGTTCGTTTAAGGCGGTGCTCCAGAGAAAAACGTTCGAAAGGTGAATTGGTAAAAAAACATTCTTCGGGATGAAATAAAAATTTCAAATTTGGTGTACTGGTAAATAGCTTGCAACGAAGAAAGTGTACAATTTCAGTTTTCAAATATTTTCTAATTTAGGGGGTGCCGCGCACCAAATAGTTCGATTTTCGGAATATAGAAGAAACCCCCCGTTTAAATCGTGATACAGGCTAGATATTTGATATATGGACGAATCATTGCATAGAAAACCCAAGAAGAATGGAGTTTTTTCAAAAATGTAAATTTAAGGGGGTGGGTACTGCACACAAAAACATACGAAAGGCGAAATGAAAGAAAAAACATTCAGACTACAGAGTTTTCGAGATGGAGACTACAAATTTGGAGTACAGGTGAATAGTTGGAAAGGAGGAAAGTCTGCAATTTCAGTTTTCTAGCATTTGCTATTGTAGGGGGGGGAGGGGTGCTGGTCACTAAAATATTCGATTTGGCGAACTAATGAAAAACGCCTCCATTGCAATGTGATAAAAGCTTGAAATTTAGTATATGAGTTAATCATTTGATAAAAAAAGTTGAATATGGTTTCTCAAAAATGTTCATTTAAGGAGGTACTACACGGAAAAACGTTCGAAAGGTAAAGTGATAGAAAAACATGCTTCACTATAGAATAGACACTTCAAATTTGGTGTACGAGTAGATAGTTTGAAAGGAAGAAAGTATGTAATTTCAAATTTTCAATATTTGCTACTTTAGGGGGAAGGGGTGGCGCACATCGATGTGTTCGATTTTCCGAATAAATGAGACACGCTTCATTTGAAATGTAATAGAGACTTAATATTTGGTATATGGGCCAATCATCTGATGAAAAACCCAAGACGAGCAGAGTTTTTCAAAAATGTTCATTTTGAGGTATGTTTCACAGAAAAACGTTGCAAAGGGAAAATGATAAAATAGTATGCTTCGGGATGAGATAGAGCCTTCAATTTGGTATACGTGTATATAGTTGAAAAGGAGGATGTGAGCAATTTAAGATTTTCAATATTTTCTTCTTTAGGGGGTTCTGCACACTAAAACATTCGATTTGCCTAACAAAGGAAACGCAAATTATTCAAAAAATTACATTATTCAGGGCATGCTTATTGAAAACCGTTGATTTTAAACGGGTATTCGACTAGCATATACTATTTGCCAAGTGTCCGTCTGTCTGTCTCTCACGCTTTTTTAGGCACTTCCCGAATAGATAAGGAACTTGCAACTTGGTACACGGCTCGGTCGTTCCGTAAAACTCCCTAGAAAATTCGAATTTTTCGAAAACGTTCTCTAGAGAGAGTGCTCCACACCAAAACGTTAAAAAGTGAAATGATAGGAAAGCACGCTTTGTGATAAGATAGAGACTTCCAATTTGTTGTATGGGTAAATCGTCGAAAGAAGAAAGTGTGCAAATTCAGATTTTCAATATTTTCTACTTAAGGGGGTTACGCACACCAAAATGTTAGATTTATCGAATAAATGAGAAACGGTTCCAATAAAATCTGATAGTGGTTTTAAATTTGGTATATGGGCTAATCATTTGATGAAAACACCCAAGACGAATAGAGTTTTTCAAAAATGTTCGTTTAAGATGGTGCTCCAGAGAAAAACGTTCGAAAGATGAATTGATAAAAAACATTCTTCTGGATGTCATAGAGATTTCAAATTTGGTGTACGAGTAGATAATTTGGAAGAAAGAAAATGTGCAATTTTAGTCTTCCAATATTTTATACTTTAGAGTGTGCCGCATATCCAAATATTCGATTTTAGGAATAAAGGAGAAACGTCCCTTTTATAACGTGAGAGAGGCTTGATATTTGTTTTATGGGCGAATCATCTGATAGAAAACCTAAGAAGAATGGAGTTTTTCAAAAATTTATTTTTAAGGGGATGGGTACTTTACACAAAAATATTCGAAAGGTGAAATGATAAAAAAGCATGCTCCGCGATGAGATAGAGACTTCGAATTTGGTGTACAGGTAAATAGTTAGAAAGGAAGAAATTGTGTAATTTCAGTTTTTCAACATTTCCTATTGTAGGGGGTGTTGCTCACTGTCGTGACGAAATTCGTCACTCCTTTGTAAACTGCATAACTTCTGTACTTTTTAAACTTTTATTAATTTATCTGTCTCCTGGAACCCTCTTGTCAATGTATATATTTTAGCATATTTAAACGTATCAAAATCTGTATTAAATTGTGGCCATTTTATTCCATAATAATTCTCGCACACTCGAGGAACAACGTCTGTCGTTCAAGGTCGCACTTGTTTGCTGGTGGCGACAGTTGTCTCCATGTTTTTTCGCTTTGTTGGGTGATGCAATCTTGTGCTGGATTTCGTGTGGTTCTGCACGTGCCTTGTGAATTCTTCGTTGGAAGGGGCGGATTCCTGGATGAATTTGAAATGGAAGGAATTTTGGATTGGCTGAAAGGAGAAGTTGTGAGCCCCTTGATAATTTTAATTGGCCGGGTCCTGGATCCACCCGGAGTGTTTAAAAGCTGAGTGATTCTTGATTCGGGGATTCTCCCTGGAAACATCTTCGAACCCACGACCTGCGCGGAATTCATCCCCCAGGTTGAGTCCCGTCGCTGTGGGGGTCGGGACAGATGCCACCGTCGCTTCTGCTGAGATCTGATGCCTTGCCCTCGCCGACCGTCGACCGCCGTGTGGATGATGATTGAGAACCTCACGTGAATCCGCGACCGGGACCAGAAAAAGCAAATAATGAAACTGGACGTTCCTTGGAGTACCTGATCCGGCACCTTGCCGGAAACTGCGGTTCTGCCGTTCCTGCTGGAGCGGGGCAATGTTTGCCCCGAGGGAATCTGCCAGTCGATGCCTACGCTTTTCCTACCATGAGTCCTTTTCGAGTTTTGCGAGGTAAGTCTTGATTATTTAGACGTGCTGTTGGCAGTCGTCTAGACTTGAGGGTCGACTCCGAAGAACACTTCGCCTTTGATTTCAGCTGCCTTCATTATTTATATTATATATTGTTTAACTTCAGCTACCATCCTTAATTTAAAATAAGTTAATATGAAAATTCGAAGTCTTAGCGTTCCTCGAGTGTGTATTCTCTCTGACCATACCATGTTTTGTTGAATAATTGAAAAGTGATATTAATATGTATTTCTGGTAAAATTAGATTAAGAATTGATTATCTAAATTCCGGCAAGAGCCGAAGATTCTTTAGTAGAAGTGGTCCAGTGGTTTAGAGCTGATAATAAATCAGCATGTGTAATTTAGGTGTTGACTCCATATTTGAGTAATTAATAAATTTGAATTTAAATTGAGTTTTTATTTGAGTAGAAATTGTATTGATTTATGTGTTTTCAGCTACTGGTGAATTCTTGAAGGTAAAGGTAATTTTCTTCGTATTTTTGGAGTTTGTTGGGTTTCTCCGCAGGTCATCAATTGGAATTCTTCCAATTGACGGGAGGTGTGTTTAGAACCTGGGTTTGTAAAATTGGAGAAAGTTAGACTTTCTCGGTCTGCCGTGTCGAGCGGGAATCCGTTGCGACTTCTGATACCCTCGGAATTCCCGTGTTGACACTCACTAAAATATTCGATTTGACGAACAAATGAAAAACGCTTCCTTTATGATGCTATAGAGATTTGATATTTACTATATAGGCTGATAATATGATAAAAAAACAAAGATGAATACGGTTTTTCAACAATGTCTATTTAAGGAGGTGCTACACAGAAAACCGTTCCAAAGGTGAAGTGATAGAAAAAGAATGCTTCGCAATGGGATAGAGAATTCAAATTTGGTGTACGGGTAAATAGTTTGAAAGGAAGAAAGTGTGCAATTTCAGATTTCCAATATTTGCCACTTTAGGGGATGCTGCAAATCAATATGTTCGATTTTTCGAATAAATGAGATACAATTTTTTTATATGATAGAGACTTAATATTTGGTGTATGGGCCAGTCATCTGATAAAAAACCCAAGACGAACAGAGTTTTTTAAAAATGATCATTTTTGGTTATGCTCGACAGAAAAACGTTCGAAAGGCAAAATGAAAGAATAGTATGCTTCGGGATGAGATAGAGACTTTAATTTGTATACGGGTATATAGATCGAAAGGTTGATGTGAGCAATTTAATGTTTCCAATATTTTCTTCTTTAGGGGGTTCTGCACGCCAAAACATTCGATTTGCCGAATAAATGGGAAACGCCAATTATTCAAAAATTTACATTATTCGGGGCTTGCTTATTGTGAGACTGTTGATTTTCAATGGGTATTCAGCTAGTACTTTTAAAAACTGTGTTATTTATGAGACTTTACTTTTGATTTTCACTTCCAAGTGTGGAAGGATTTGTATAATAGAATAGACAAAGTGAGTCTGTTGCTATGGTTTTGTTATATTTACTATGCTCTTTATTTTTGTACTGGCGGCTATATAGATTTTGTCAGTCGAGTTTCGTTTCTGGGATAGATAGTTCCGTTTGTAGTTGCCGACTTGTAAGTGACATGCTGTAAGAAAAATAGATCTGTTAACCATAGTGATGTTTCTTGTTGGAATATATTTACGTTTTAACACAGGTGTATTAATTACTTGCTTTGCTACGTTATATCTTCATTTGATGACTCTGTGAAATTTGCATTTTAATAAAATGGCTAGGGAGATAATAGACTGCTTTATTACAAAACAAATTTTAATAGAATGGCCTTGCAAAATTACTTTTGTTCCTTACAGAAATGTTTCTGTGCTAAAGGACTTTCATGGATGTCTTATATATCACAATTTGTTATTTTTAATCAACATTCATGTCCTGAAAACAATGACTATGGATTTTTATGATATTCATTGACCAATGAATGGAACAGTGGTGTAATTTTCGAGAGTTGGCCGTATATGGGCTATCACTATATCCAATGAGTAAAAATTATGTAGTATAAACGTCATTATACATACACATTAAACAAATTATGGACGGAATTAACAAAAACTTATTCCTGCAGGATAAAAAGACAGCAACCATACCTGGGATGCATGAAGGTATCTGTCTTATTATGTGATTATTTAGAGAACTTATAAATTATGTTTTGTTAATCTACCTACTGTCTGCTTTTACAAATATTAATGATTACACTTATAAATGTAAAATAAATTTTTCAAAAAATATTTTGAGTTTAAAATGTATTAAAAATATAATAATTTTCTTTTCATTAACATAAGAACGCCGGATATTTTGAACTACCTTGAACGACAAGCAGCAGTCAATTTGACCGCCATAGAAAAATCATTGATAGCCATAGAAAAATAGTTCGTTGATTTGTTCTCTTATTACAAACCTAGAATAATTTTCGTCTGTGTTTTCAATATCATAAAATTTCAATGGGCTGCGATTAGCCGTTTTGGAGGAATCGTTTCTCAAAGTAGTAATACGGTTAAAATAACCGCTTCCGTCATTCTAGTGTTAACTTCATAGAAATTTTCTGTACTTAAATTTAACATCAATGGTATATCAATTTCACACGGAAACTTGTCATAATATTTTCCTTACACTTGACGTGTAGACGGACTTGTGAAATAGCATTACAGTAATTGAAGCATTTACCGCCAATACAATCGTATGTGTAATCTTCAAAATACTGTTATGTAATCGTGAAATAGCCGGATATTCTTCAAACATGAATTTCTACAATAATACTTGCATTTCAGCAATGCACAGAAGTAAATAATCCTGAGCACCAATATGGTGAACCGAGTTTAATTCCTAGATCCGGCAAATTTTGAGTTTTATATAAAAATCAATATTTATGCTACGATTTCCGAATTCTGATGCTACGAATTCATATAAGAATTCAGTTTCTAAAAAAACTTGAATTCTTGATTTTGACGTCTAATCTCAAGGAATGTGATGGATTGAGCAAAGGAGCGAGAAAATTATGAATTCGAAAACAGTCTACTTTTTACGATCATTTCAGGTCCTGTCGATTTTTGCTCTTCGTCAGATGTAATATTGCTTTTTCCATTTCAAAGAAATCGAAATTCAGATTTTTGTCAGCCGTATCATAAAGTTTTTTCTAAAGTCTTGCGTCGGAATTTAGGATGATTTGAACTCACATTTTTAAATTTTTCATATGTTTCCTTATTTCATTACACTACTAAAATGTCGGTAATGAAGTTTATTAGAAATAATGAACTAAAAGTTAATTTATCAATTGCAGTTCATTGATCACTAATATATTTGGCAAGATTAAGCCTGTTAGAAATTGAACAACTAACAATCTTAAATAACATAGGTTACAGCTTTCCTGTAATAAGATTTTGTTATAACAATGTATAGCTCTCAATTGCAAAAATAGTATCCTTTGTCAAAAAACGGTTTTATTGGGTTCTTTGCTATGATGAAACTATAAGTGTGCAAAGTTCCGGCATTTTAAGTCACCAAGAGGATTCCAGAGAGTTGAGAGATTATTTTTGACAACCCCACCCTAACCGTAAATTGTTTTCGAAATTGTACATTGTTTTCGGTAAGGTTTTATCCCAGGGAAGATACTATAAACTATGCAAAGTCTATACAAAAATTCACTTTTCTAAGTCAGGAGGAGCCTTCTGAAGGGGGTTTGGAAAGACTTCTAAAAGCATTTACTCCCACCCCTTTAGGGGAATTTAAAACTAGTCACCGTTTTGTTCTGACCCGTAGACGATATCAAATGTCTGCACAGTTTCAGACTTCTTGGATATGACTTCTGAAGGGACTAGACTAGAAGGACTTTTCCATAGAGTCCTATTTTCTCCACTTCCAGGGGATAATCTGACTACGTTTGGTTCTGTTACGTGGTCGGTACTATTAGTGTGCAAATATATATTATTCTCGAGAAATTCTGAGGATCTCGAAGTATTTTTTCAAAATTTCAAAAATAAAACATATTTTCTCCACCACGAGGGAAGAATCAACATTTCGGCTCAAGTTCTGTCTCGTGGTCTATACTATTATTGCTTAGAACAAATTTATTTAAAAATCAATTTTCAAAGTTATCGTCAATTTAGACAACCCTAATTTAATTTAATAACGGATAATTTTTTGAACCAATGGTTGAGATTTACTGAAGTTACCTGATGTACCCAGGAAAACAGTTCTTTGTCATATTACAGTTCTACAGAAGTCCTTTAATATTTAACTCTCATTTTTCTAAAAGATGTAGAATCCTCAGAGAAATACTGAAACAGAAGTACTTAAAATTTTTTGCAGGACGTAGAGGAAATGTAGCTGGCATCCACAGGAAACACATAACTAAATCAGATTCACCAGATAGTACACTCCCTCTCATTAAAGTAAAAATATTGAATATCAATCGAAGAGACTTTGAATTTTAAGATGAAAAATCCACGGGATACGGGACAGGGCAGATCGCAAATGGATTTTTAGAAAAGGCGAACTTCCAAGAGATGATATCTAGCATAATCGCAACTTGGACAAATAACGTCTCCAGGATGCAATATGCAACCGATTTCGTCAATCTATGAAAGTCTATATAAAAAAGTCATTTTTGTAATTTCGGCTTTTTAGCTTCTGTGAGAGACCAGAAGACATTTAGGCAGTGTTAATGTACGAATATTTACGATATATACCAAGCAAGACCAAAGCGGAAACTCGTAGGCAACAGTTTACTACAGTCATGGTCCGGGAGGTCAAGAAAACAATAAATAAAACACTTAAATTACAGGTGGGTTTAGGTCAGAAAATCTACAGGGGACCAAAGCTGAAACCATGCTGATTGGTTAATTATTAAAAATTAGCCAATAAAGAAGTGTTGCTGCATCGCCCTGAGGAGAACCAATGAAATACGGAAGGGGTATCGAGGCCTCACACGAAACGATGTGGCAAAAGCAGAAAAAGTTCAACAAAACCAGAGTCTAGTTTAAGAATTGGGAGGCGATTCAGGCCAAGAAGGCGGTTTATATTCAGATATTAAGAAATAGTGTAGCAGTCAATATACAGTCTATATTGAGAGATGGTCATATGTAGTCAGTATTCGGAGAGATGGTGAAAACGTCACTTACGGATGACCGGCTAAAAGGTTGTGCTTCAAAAATGATGCAAGCAAGGACTGCCAAGTTGCGTTAGCGTTCGATACTTAGAGTGTGTTTGAGTGCCATGACAAAAGGCAATGAAGATCCAACATGCAATGCAACATCAAAGACAACAACAGAAGTATGTGTCAATCTACATAAAATTGAGGTCAATATGATTTACGATCGATTGGCAAATATACTCCTGGTCTCATACATCCAGTTCCTCCTCCTTATATATATACATATATATATATATATATATATATATATATATAATGTGGATACACATGGGGTCAAATAAAGTCTTTATAAGACCAGCAACTTCGAAATGGTTGATTATAGACACATACTTCCAATTAGAAAAAGTATGCGTACTATGTATAGATGTTCGATATGTCTTGGATTCGACAAGGGGCCGTATAGTTATGAAAATACGACAATGCAATTTTTATACGTTCCCGGGTCCAGCCATGAATATTTAAAAAATTGAAGTCCTGTTGCTAACGAGTACACCAAAACAAATTCCAG
This sequence comes from Amaurobius ferox, assembly GCA_951213105.1. NCBI lineage: Eukaryota > Metazoa > Arthropoda > Arachnida > Araneae > Amaurobiidae > Amaurobius > Amaurobius ferox. The sequence goes on from OX578148.1 coordinate 132,312,067, forward strand.
GTTTCTAAGTGACATAGTCGCTGAGATATCGTACATTGAAACATGAAGCAGGTTGGATAGGATCAGCTGAAATCGAGAAACTTTGATTACATTGAATCTGAAAAGAGGTTGACAGATGTGTGTAGATCCGTTTATGAGAGTTACTTACTGGAATAGTTCTTTTATTGAGCTGTTACGTGTTTTAAAAGTTTAAATTGGGATGAAGAAAGTAGTAACAAAAAGGTAGATGTTCGTTGTAACATGTGTTTGTTTTGTGTGTGTATGAAAAATGTTTCTGCCTCCTCTTCTATGTCATTTCGTGCTTGCCTCGTCTTGAAGACATAGTCCCTCTAGCATACCTATACACCTCGCTCATAACTGTATCGATCTGCGTTTGCTTGTTCCGTTGTTGTTTAAGGATTGCACTTTGCACCCTTTATTTCTTTCAGGGTTTCCATGTTTTTTCAATATCCAACACACGAGATCTTTATTTAACTTTGTGTATCTCATAGACAGTCCCCTTAATGAGCGCTTTTGCTGTCAAAATTTTGGTAGGTAATGGGATGGAATAACATTTATCTTTACATATCTCAGCGAATATAGCACTTAGCATGGAATTTGTATTGTTGCACTCGTTAACTACCGGACTACAATTTTGTAAATATCGATGGTAGGACCTGGGGACCGTATAAAAATTGCGATGTCGTATTTTCCTAACTATACGGCTCCTTGTCGAACCCAAGACATATCGAACATGTATACATCATATGCATACTTTTTCTAATTGGAAATACGTGTCTAACCATTTCAAAGTTGCTGATAATATAAAGTCTTTACTTCATACCCTGTATATATATATATATGTGTGTGTGTGTGTAATTAATGCAAGTTAATCATAACTGTATATGTTGTTGTTGTTGAGACCCAGACCGTCAGACCTACCAGAAAGGTGTAAGGTAACTATAACTGTATATGTGTAAAAATAATGTTTATTTTAAAATTTAAAATGCTGTAAGTTAATTGTATAGTATGTAAATTAATACTTACATTTTAGGACCTCTCACATACAAATTATGCAGGTTTAATGTAGCAATGATGCAATCAATGTACGACTATACGATTTACGATCTATTTAAGAATAAGAAGTCAGCTAAAAGAATTAATTATTATTTATAAAAGAAATAAACTCAAATTAATGTTTGTTTTTAAATGTGTACCACAGCTTCTTCTGAAATATATTTATCTGTGGTTTAAAAGAATCGAGATGGTACCATGAAAATCATGAGAGATTATTGTATATATTTCGGTCTGGGTAGCTAAGACAATACCTAAGCTTTCATACCAAAGCTACTCATACCTAAGCTTTCCGTAGGATAGGTAGCAAGTAAAAACATCTCGTTTAAAGGCATTGGATGCATTGATGAGGGAAAAGACCTAGTTGTTATTTTTTAACGGATTCTACTAATTATTACGCTAATTTTAAGATCCGACCACATAAGATGCTCGTCTGTACATAAATGTAGATTATATCGGGACGTTTGTTCAAATAGCAGGTGCATGCATGTCTGACTTAGGAGGAGGAAATGATGAGGTCCACTTCGGAAAAAGGAATTTGGAGTCTTGGAGCAGTTTCTTAATGAATAGAGTATGATCTTGTCAATTCAAAATCTGAGGTTTGATCCCTGGCTAGAACAGTGAGATCTCTACAAACTAACACGTTTACCTTGACTGAGCGCCATTGTAAAACCTTCAAGTATACACTGTTATATTGTAATTTTCAATTCCCAATATAACATTGCTCTTTTGAAAAAGGAAGTGGACCTAAGAAGACGGTCCCTCATGAAGTGAGGCAATTTTTGTAACATTCCCTCGAACGCAGCTGCACCGGACATTCATTTCGAAAAGAGAGGGTGCTTCTCAAGTTCATGTCAGCGTTAGGTGTTACAACAAACGGAAGGGGTTGAACTTCTTGACCCCAGAGTCAATTAATATCACTCGAACCTTGGGAAAATTCTCGTGAGAACTTTCAACGATTTTAAAACTGGAGACTGCATATCTCATATTTCAGGGGGGCCTTGACCAATAATATAGCCTGAAGGGCGTAGCCCTTAATTTACTTAGCCAATTATGGACAGGGGCGCCTTGTTAAGGGGGTAGAGACAGAGAGCAACTTTGGACTTTAAGTTTTTGAAATCGAGGACTTGAATTTTGTGAGTGAAAAGAAGAGGTCGCAAGAGCGACGGATCTCGGAGAGAGCGAGCCCACGGGACAGAGCCGGAGCGCGCGGTCATAAAGTCCGACATCGGCAAAGATGATCGAGGTAGGACAATTCTACACATATTTTTGCACTTTGATTATTATTATCTCTCTGACCCTCCTAAATAAGGTTAACCTGGGCCATTAAGACGTAGGCTAGTAAGAATAGTGAGTTAATGCACATTAATAGGTTAATAATTGTAATGCTCATATTATGATCATAGAATGAGGAGATTTGATTGTCTTAATGTACTACACTAAAGATGTTGGTATATGAAATTTACCAGATGTTAATAGTTATTAAATAAGGTTTGTCTTAATGAAATAAATTCTTTGTTATTGTTTAAAATTAAGCCTCTTCATTTCAATTACTGGTATTATGTATTTCTTTATTTACTCCACTTTACGAGATCGGTCTATATAGAGCCAATACCTGGCGTGTGACGACCCACATATCATTTTGGTGCCGTTTAAACCAGTTTCGAACCTGGACTCAAAATTATTGCACCCTTATCATATTGGTGCTCATGAGCAATCAAACCTCGATTCAAAATTATTTAACCCTTCTGGCGACTTTGCTGTTTTAGACCAGTTATATGCCAGAATTTAAATTTTAATGAAGAGAATAAATATATTTGGAATTAATGAGAAATGAAAAGATTGAATAAAAAAATTTTTTTGTGTGTAAAATAAGGATTAAATTAAAGAAAGAATTTTAAAATTAAAATAAATATAGGTAAATTTAAGAAAATTTATTTCACAGTATGAGAAGCAAGCAAATAGTGAATCATTATGTGTTCTTAATGAGACATGCCATATTGTATGTGAAAATATAATTATTAGGGAACTTGAAGCTTTTAAGAAATTTTTGAATTGTATAAATATTTGTGTAATATTTGAGGAGTTAATTATGAGGATTGAAGTATTTGCATGCGTAGATAGTGAAATGATTAGAATTATGTTTTTGAATTTATGTGATATTGTATTTAAATATTTTGGGGGAACATTTTGAGGTGTAAAAACAGGAGATAATTTTAGATATAGAATTTTTGCGAGAAAGTGAAATTTAGAATGACGGAAAGCGGAGAAAATCATCCAGCAACGAGGGGCAGGTTACCAGGACTTATACACCTATTAGGGGAATGCAATGGCATAGAGAATGATGTAGAAATTTTTTTTGACCAGATCAAATCTTTAAGCAGCTTGGGGGATTGGTCAGAGGAGGAAAAGTTAGCAATTGTGAAATCGCGGTTAAGAGGGAATGCAAGAAAATTTTATATAGGGTCACAAGAATTAAGAAGGGAAACATCTTTCGAAAAATTTAGGGATAGGTTATTAGAGTTCTTTACAGAAAAACCGAACATTACAACAAATCAGATCCTTTTCACGACCGCAAAACAGACACAGGGAGAAACGATTAAGCAGCTAGCACACAGAATAACAACACTAACTTTAAATTATATTGGCGACACAGAGCACAGTGAAGCGACACAACAGATTATGGATAAATTAAGGTTAAGTAAATTCTTAGAGGCGGTAACACCTGAATTCCAGAAAGAAATAATAAAAACTAATGCACAAAATTTTGATGAAGCTGTAAAAATAGCCACAAACTTGGAACAGGCAAATTTAGCTGCGATAACGGCAAATGTAAATAGTGCTACATATAGACAAGAAATTGAGACGCTCCGCAAAGAGCAACAGGAATTTAACGCACATATTTTAAATTCAATTACCCAAGAAATAAACACATTAAAAATCCAAGAAAAAGTACAAATTCCCACGACACAAACAAAAAAACTCGTAACATGCCACTACTGTAATAAACAGGGACATTTCATGAGAGAATGCCGAATATACAAAGCTGATCATTTTATACAAACACAGAGTCAAAACATAAACAACGCGAGGACACAGTGGCATAATCAAATACAGTCTCCTCCCCACTCATTTCAAACCCAGCCGTATGATGACCACAGAACTTACTCCTCCCAGCCGGACACATACGATTATAGGCCAAACCACGCCTTTGGAAACTATCAACAGAGCAGAAATTACTATGCAGCACCCCCTCCACAAAGTAGATTTTCTAGGGAACAACGATATAATAGGGACGAGTCAAACCAAAACAGAATCAGAGAATCGGGCGGGCAAAGAAACAATGGGAGAGAGATGAATACAAGATTTGAATACAGAAATTTCCCTAATAGAAGAGATAATTTAAACTAATTGTGGGAGCTTTAAATAATAACTTACAAAGAGAGAAAAATTACAGGGTAAAGTTCCCGAGAAAAATTGAAATTCCTGTACAAACAGAAAATAAGAAATTGGAGATACATAACGATGAAAGTACTGAAAAACATGAGGAAACGATTGCATCTGTAGGAGAACAAATTGAAAAAACAGAATTGCCAACAATAATAGCTCAATTTAAAAATATACAAAGCGAACTCATGATAGACTCTGGAGCGAGCGTTAGTGTATTATCATTAGAATTGTTCAATAAAATTAAAGATAATGTCAAAATTAAATATGTGTCAAGGAGTGTTACAATATCAACTTTAACAGGACATAGTATTGAATATATAAAGACTGTGGAAATTCCATTTAAAATTCAGGGAAAACAGTTCAAACATATTTTTTTTGTCACAACAGCAAGATTTACACAAAAATTTAAGGGAGTATTGGGTTTTGACTTTTTACAGAAAAATCAAGCCATTTTGAATACACAAAAGAACATTCTGAAGATGGGCGACATAGAAATAATTTTAAATTCTGATAGGCAAATTGATAGACAAATAAATGAGATAATACAGGAAAGACCGAATCTAGCCAAAATTTTAAGAAAAGTAGAAATCAAACCGAATTCGAGGGAGAATGTTGTAGTATATAGTGAGGAAAGTCTAGAAAATGGAACAGAGGTTTTGTTCGAACCCAAAGAAAAATCATACATTGTAATGAATTATGGAATACACCACATGAATGAGAACAAAATTAAAATTGAAGTTCAGAATAACACGAATGCGACAATTACATTAAATAAAAACATGGCTTTAGGAAACATTACGACAGATTTTACGATACAACAACAGGACATTAAAGAACCAGAAATTAGTGAACGGACACATAAATACGAAGAGATGATAAATTTAATACAGGCTAAACCGGAGATAATTGAAGAAAGAAAAAAAGATTTGAAAACAGAAGATTTTAATACTGACCACATGGACCCAAACATTAAACAAGATTTCCTCAAATTTGTAATGCAATATTCGGACGTTTTTTCAAAATCATTAAAAACTTTAGGAGCGACGGACATCGTAAAACCGGTGATAAAGCTTGCACATGACCACGCAATACGTTCCAGGCCATACGACGTTCCGTACGCACTGCAGGATACCGCAAAAAATCAATTAAAAGAGTTAGAAGAAGCAGGGATAATTGCCAGAACAAAATCAAATTTTGCATCGCCGATGATTTTAGTGCGTAAAACAAGTGGAGAGTACCGTTTATGTTTAGATCTGAGATTAATTAATAACATATCCACTCTTTTTCCTTACAAAATTCCCCGTGTAAATGAAATTATAACCAAATTAGCCGGACATAGATACTATTCGAAACTGGATTTTCATAGTGCATTCAACCAATTGGTTTTACCTGAAGACACAAAAGAATTATTTGCTTTTACAACGCCCTATGGCAACTACCAATTTGAAAGACTCGTTTTTGGACATGTAAGCTCCGCTCCAATTTTTCAACAGGTTATGGACACCATTTTAGCGGACTTAAGAGAGGAAAACATACAAGCTTACATCGACGACATAATAATCCCGGCTAACTCTTATTCAGAATTAATACATAAATTAAAATTAGTATTCGATAAATTAAGAAAATACAACCTAACTCTGACACCCAGCAAATGTAAATTTTTTGTAGAAAAAGTAGCATATTTAGGATTTGAAATTAGTCAAAAAGGCATTACACCAACAGATGAAAATATAAACAAAATCACTTCTTTTCCAGTACCAAAAACATTAAGAAAATTAAAAAGATTTTTAGGCATTTGTAATTTTTACAGAAATTCAATAAAAAATTATGCTCAATTAACCGCGGTTTTATCAGACTTAACAAGAAAGGATAATAAATTTAAATGGGATAATAAATGTGAGGAGGCATTCCAGGAACTCCAAGAATGTTTTTTCAAGAAACCATTACTTATACAGCCAGATTTTGACAAAGACTTTTATCTGAATATCGATGGCAGCATTCAGTCCATAGGAGGCGCTCTTTTACAATACAGAGAGGGAATTTTAAAACCGATTGCATATTTTAGCAGGAAATTATCGATACAGGAGCAAAAATACCCGGCCATGAAAATTGAATTACTTGCTATGCATCAGGGAATGAAATTTTTTAGGAATTTTCTTTTCGGACGAAAGTTTTTTGTGCTTTCTGACCATTTACCTTTGGGACAGCATTTAAAAATACAAAACCCACCCAGCGTATTACAGAGGTGGCTTTTAGAGATATCTGAATATGATTATGAATTTATTCACGTCCCGGGTAAAGATAATTTATTAGCGGATTTTTTAAGTAGAGATGATTTTGAAAATAAACAAACAGAGCAGAATGAGGGAAAACAAAACATTGAGAATCCAAGGGGAGAAATTAACCTGATAGAACAAATTAAGGGAGAAAACACGGTGAAAAGAAATGGATATGTGAATGAGGATAGTGTCTATATTGCACAGATAAACACAATAACAGAAATCCCGGCATTAGATAGAATTTTAGAGGAACAAATTAAAGATCCAAAATTAAAAATAATCAGAGAAAATTTACAAAACCGGAATTTTAAAGAGGGTAAACATTATGACACATTATATATTGACGAGGAAACTAATTTATTAATGCACGTAGGAAACTGGAAGGACAGACCTTGGAGAGACAATTTGAACAAAACTATAGTTATACCCAGAAATTTACAGAAAGAAATTTTAGCGATTACACATGTAACACATGCAGGGATCGATAAAACTTATAAACTTTTATCGGACAGATATTTTTGGACGGGTATGTACAGTGACACACAAAATTTTATTACATCTTGCGAACAGTGTAGAAAGAAAAAGGGAAAAAATCAGCCCGTTCCCCTGGGAAGAAATCCTATACCTGATGGGCCCGTGCAAATTTTGTCGACAGACATTTGCGGACCGTTTCAAACTAGCACTTCAAATAATAAATATGTGTTATCGGTGGTAGACCACTTCTCCAAACATATACAAATGTTTCCTATCCCGGATATAACGGCCACTACGGTTGCTGATAGACTCTTAAATTACTTTATGAATTGGGGATGTCCTAAGACAGTGTTATCGGACGCAGGCTCTCAATTTACATCTAATATACATCAAATTATGACAGAGAAACTCGGAATAGTTGCCAGAATAGCATCGGTACGTTCGCCATGGGTTAACGGTATAGTGGAGGTTACTAACAAACAATTGAAACACACCTTAGCGACATTAGCGGAGAATTCGCCATACTGGGATACTGCAGTACAATGCCACGTAGCTGTGTACAACGCGACGGTACATTCAAGCACCAAAGAAACACCAAACTTTCTTTTTTTTGGAAGAGACCTTCCAACTTTTTTTGAAACTAATGTAACAGAAAATAATACAGAAACAACATATCAGGATTATATATCAAAAAAAATAACAGTGATGAATAACGCATTTAAGGAGGCAAATAAAAATTTAATTCTCGCGAAAGAACGCCAAGAAAGTCAACAACTCCAAAGAGCTAAATTCAGGGATTTGGAAATCGGGTCAAGGGTGTTCATGGAAAACAATAATAATCGGTATAAAAAGGGGAACCACACGGGACCTTATCGAGTAATTAATAGAATAAATAGATTTATATATGAAATAAAACTGTGTGACAAACCAAATTCTAAAATCATAAAAGCCCACATAAATAGATTAAGGACTCTTCCCGACCGCAAGCCACATCTAAAAATGCCCTACATAAACAAATACAAGTCACCTCTTCTCCCCACTCCTAAAAACGCACAAAACTCTGAACCGAAACCGGAACTAAAGAAAGACCACGGTCAAAATGAGAATATTCCGTTTATCATGTTGGAAGAGGAAATAGCAAACGGACAGTACAGAGAGTCTTGTCAAACCAGTGCACACAACGCGAAACCACACCATACGCACGAAAACACTCTTACTCTTGGATCCGCGAAACCAGTTACCGCACAAGTACAAAACGAAACAACTCAGAGCGCACGAGAGAATGCAATCATCCCTCCAAAAGACTCTCCGAACGCAAACATTCTTTCAGCAGGGGGGGAATCAGGCAGACATAGCACGCTAGAAACACACGAGAATTTGGAACTTTCAGAACAGGGGGACGGTACACGAATTGAAGCAAACACGAATGAAAAGGCGGGAGAAATAGAACGAGATGCGCAAGAGGGACCAACACAAGTGGATGGGGGATGTATACAGATGGAAAACGTTCAGGGGAAAGATGAATCAGCGGGAAATTCACAAGGGGACGATATAAGCAGTACAAATTGTTTACGCACAGTACTTCTTCCAACACCGGTTAGGCCGAAACACAGATATGATTTGAGATCTTTAAAGAATTTAAATTTAAATTGATTCAATTAAAACACGAAAGAAGTTTAAACATAGGTAAGAACGCGGACAAACCGTGATTCAAAATTTTGAGAATGTTAGTAACAAAGAAAAATCGCCATTCACAAAATGCAACGCGAAAGATGGAACGCAAATTTTAAATAAATATTGGATTGTAAATAAAGGAAATTTTAAATAAACATTGAATTATAAATTAAAGAAATGTAAATAAGTATTACATTAATTAAGAAAGTGTAAACAAATTGTGAAAAAAAAAAAATTGAGGAAATTTTAAATAAATCATACATTAATTAGTTGAAAGTTTAAATGAACAAGAAAGTTTAAATAAATATGGAACTATAAATAATTGGGAATTATGAATAAAAATTGTGATTTAAAAAAATAAATAATTGTTACAAAATAAATAACAAGTATCGTTGTAGGACAAAAGAAATTTTAGGGTTGATAGGTTAAAGATGTGGATATATTAAATTCAAATTTTGGAAAGAACATAAATAACAGAGAAGATACGTCACATTTCAAAAAAAAAAAAAAAAAAGCAAAAGGGGGACATCGTTAGAATTCTATAAAAAGTCGTTATAACTCTATAAAAAGAAGGTTTTTTTTAAAGAGAACTTTGATTTCCAGGCAATAAAAATTTCGATGGATAAGATATTTAGGAATATTAAATAAAGGGATATTTTGAATTTCTAAAAAAAAAAAAAAAAACTCTTTTCAAAGAACAGTGAAATTTTAAAACAAAAGTAAACTTTCTCCACGCGCTCTTCATTTAATTAGCGGATTGATCAACCATTGTTGGATGAATACGCGTGAGGAAATAGGAGTTATAGAATTATAGTTTAAAATAATTAGATAATTGGTAAATAAAAAAAAAAAAAAAAGAAAAAAAGAAAAACAAATTTTTTTTTCTAGTTTAAATAAATAAATAATTCATAATTAAAAATAAAAATTGTAATTCAAATAACTAAACAATGGGTAATTAAAAATTAAAATTAGAGTTTAAAATGGATAGAGAATTTTAATTAAAAATCATAATGGCAGTTCAAAGAAAAAAGATAATGGTAATGAAAATTATACACAAATTATAATTTAAAATGAATAGATAATTTTAATAAACATACGCGAATTGTAGATTAAATAAAAAGCATTTGAAAAAAAAAAAAAAAGCGTTTCTACATATATTTTGAATGGGTCGCACATATAAAATTTTTGAGAGAGACGAACTTTCGAAGGTAACGCTAGAACGCGGGAATAAACATGATATAATAATAAAATACAATGGTAGAACAAAAGGACACTAACCGCATTTTAATTAATCCGTGGGGTAAATGAATCCTTGCGTAATCCATAGGAGTCGCGAAACACAGACAATCACACACACTGCTACGCGCACATCCCGTCGTCCTAAACACTTTACACAACATGGCGGAAACGTAGACGAGAAAATTTGTATCATTTTGCCAAAACGACATCTTCAAAAATTTGTACAGCTAATTGGCCATGGGAAGTTACACGAAGAAATGCCCGTATTAGCCGCAGGCCAGAAAGGGGACCGCTTTCCAGGGAAAATGACACAATGGCAGAAGGACATGTTGACCTTGTATACCACTACTTGATTTTCTCTGGGGACTAGATTTTTCTGTTTGAACAGGGAATTTAGATGCTAGAATATATGTTACACAAAAGGAGAAATGAATTAATTCAGGAGACTTTGCATTCAATTACAGGGGATATAAGAAAAGAAAATGTACATTTTGGTATTCAAGTATGGGATTTGAATTGAGTTAGGTGTTTTTTAGAGAAAATTCGTAATTTTGTAGGCATTGAGAGAATTTCAGTGAGTGATAAGATTTACAAAAAATCTAAGTATGGTTTCATTAAGTGGGAAAGTGAATAATGTAAGGAATTCGGGAAATTCCGTATCCAAGTATAAGATTTGGATTAAATCAGGGGATATGTGAAAGAAAATGTATAATTATGGATAGTGTAATATAGAATCGCAGGGGAGGTATAAGATTTTCAGTAGGATAATAATTAAATGATTACATGGGTTTTTTTTTTCTGTCATCTCAGTTTGTAGGAAAATTTTAAAGTATTGTGCGGAAATTTTTGAACCTATATAAATCTTATTTTGATAGTATTTGAGAGGATAGTGTAATTGTTTAAGTATTTTATTATAAATATGTACATGAGTTATATTTATGGCATGTCCGGTTCAGAACACATGATGGATTGGATGTTAGATAAGAAGTGTATATAATGTAAAAAAAAAAATATATATATATATATATATATATATACATAAGGTAGAGAAATGTAAAATAAATAAATAGTAGGAATTTGAAAAATTTAAGTTTGAAGAGAGTAGCAAATTTAAGTAAAAAATGTATATAGTATATGGAAGGATTTAAAGTAGATAAAGTGTAGAAATTTCAATGGGGCAATTTTTGAGAGTGTTAACAAATTTAAAAGGAGTTTGAAGAAAAAAAAAAAGAGAGTTTTTTTTTGTAATGTTTCGTGTGCCGGGTGACAAATTAAAATTATAGAAATTGAATTTATAAAAAAAATGATACTTAAGGGAGTTTTAAGAGAAGAGAGTATTTTAATAAGCTTGAGTGTAATGTATATGTATTGATTGTCCTAAACAAAACATGAGACAGCGTACAGATCCGGTTGCCTAACGATTCTCAAATGGTCAGCAATTCCTGTTGATCAGCGATTCCGAGTGCTCAACGATTCCTGGTGCACAAAGATTATCATTTGGTCAGCGACTCCAGCAGTTCAGCGCCTTACAGTTCAGCGAATTCCAGTTAGACAGCGGTCCAATCCTTCAGCGAGTTCCAGCAGTTCATCGCCTTACAGTTCAGCGAATTCCAGTTAGACAGCGATCCAGTTCTGCAACGAGTTCCAGCAGTGGAGCGATTTACATTTCAGCGGTTTCCAAGTGTGCAGTGATATCAGTGTTTTTTTTTTTCCAAAGGAAAGATATTTTACACTTTCCACCATAACTACAAGGGGACATAGTGATATTATTAGGGACCATATGCGTAAGTCCCTGATCCCAACGATTATCCAAGTGACGGTCAAAGTGACTTTGGTTATCATAAGTGAACAATTTTACAGATATACACCTTGAACTTGTGTGGAACTATATTGTTTAAAAAAAAAAAAAAAAGACATATCACCAGTGGACGAACTTGTGCTTACATGAATAGACTTTTAATCGATATTAAGTACAACTAAACGACACAGATATCGTTATTTGCAGACACATTGAGAATTGTATTTTTGTATAGTATTTTCGTGTTCTTTTGATGGCATATAAGAGTATATATATGATAATATGATTTGTGTATATGTGTATATAGTGCATTTTTACAGTAGATACAGATGAGAGCAAGACGAGTTGTTGGACTACACAGTGGACACGCCTGCAGCAACTATGAGCTGGCACTTTGTAATTGGCTTTTTTCCCACCAAAATTTTGGGGGGGGAAGAAGGGTAATTGTTATATTGTAATTTTCAATTCCCAATATAACATTGCTCTTTTGAAAAAGGAAGTGGACCTAAGAAGACGGTCCCTCATGAAGTGAGGCAATTTTTGTAACATTCCCTCGAACGCAGCTGCACCGGACATTCATTTCGAAAAGAGAGGGTGCTTCTCAAGTTCATGTCAGCGTTAGGTGTTACAACAAACGGAAGGGGTTGAACTTCTTGACCCCAGAGTCAATTAATATCACTCGAACCTTGGGAAAATTCTCGTGAGAACTTTCAACGATTTTAAAACTGGAGACTGCATATCTCATATTTCAGGGGGGCCTTGACCAATAATATAGCCTGAAGGGCGTAGCCCTTAATTTACTTAGCCAATTATGGACAGGGGCGCCTTGTTAAGGGGGTAGAGACAGAGAGCAACTTTGGACTTTAAGTTTTTGAAATCGAGGACTTGAATTTTGTGAGTGAAAAGAAGAGGTCGCAAGAGCGACGGATCTCGGAGAGAGCGAGCCCACGGGACAGAGCCGGAGCGCGCGGTCATAAAGTCCGACATCGGCAAAGATGATCGAGGTAGGACAATTCTACACATATTTTTGCACTTTGATTATTATTATCTCTCTGACCCTCCTAAATAAGGTTAACCTGGGCCATTAAGACGTAGGCTAGTAAGAATAGTGAGTTAATGCACATTAATAGGTTAATAATTGTAATGCTCATATTATGATCATAGAATGAGGAGATTTGATTGTCTTAATGTACTACACTAAAGATGTTGGTATATGAAATTTACCAGATGTTAATAGTTATTAAATAAGGTTTGTCTTAATGAAATAAATTCTTTGTTATTGTTTAAAATTAAGCCTCTTCATTTCAATTACTGGTATTATGTATTTCTTTATTTACTCCACTTTACGAGATCGGTCTATATAGCGCCAATACCTGGCGTGTGACGACCCACATATCATACACATATTATTCATCCGAAAGATATAACACTGATGGCCATTTGATCTTATTTTTATTGTCCTAATGGAACAATAGTCCTATCCTTGATATTTGAAGCGGTCCCTACTGTTTTGTAATAATAAATATTGAATTTTAACTACTAACCTGTCACCATTAAAATTCAGATAACATGTTTTCATTAAGTTTTCACTATTTTAACACACATCGGAGTATACAGGTAAATTGGAATTTTAATATCAAACAAATTCACCATTTCTATCTTTTTAAATGTGTCAGTATTGTGTATTTTACAAAGAACTCTTATGACAGTCAATAATAGCATAGCCACAATATTGCAAACTTAAATAATTAGATTCCATACCATCGTCATCTTTCAGCAAATAAGTACCCTACCGGTTTTACTTGTTCTCTAGAGACTTATCCGCAATTTCTGTTTAGCATCGCTTAATGAGAACATATGTTAAGTGAAAGATTAATGTATTAAGACAGTCTGTATTTGAATTTAATTAGATTGCACGTTATCATATCAGATTAATAAGAAATATTTAGATAACATGCCACGGAGTTTTAAAAAGATCTATAAATATTGAAAAACAGCATCGGGGAACTCCAGAGGTTTCTTTCTAAAAATATGCATCTCTTGAAATATATGAGAGATAGAAAATACAATACTTTAGCAACGTTGTAATTTTAGTAATTTTTAACCGATAGTTAAGAGGACAAACCCACAAATAAGGAATGTATTTTTTTAAAGGCTTGTCATCAGAATTAAACAGAGTCTGCTCACTGCGAGGCTAAATTATTTCGAACTCTAGTATGTGAAGACGCCTCAGTTTAAATATCCATTACATTTAAATTAAAAAAAAACAATCTAGCCAAGGTGCATTGATCAAAGACCTGAAGCACCTTATTAGAAACTTCGCACTATCCGAAGCTCAAATTCCATACTCAAACAGTCGCATAGACAAATATATTTTATTATATAAGATACTCATTCCATACCTCCGATAATTAAAGTGTATTAAAAAATCATTAACTATATTGTTGGGATATTTCTTGATATGTATTTAATCAGTAATCACATTGATGGAATTTTTGTTGATATATATGAAAAAATCCCATTAATGATTCACCAATGACAGCTTTTTTTCAGTTTAAGGTATGGCCAAATTTAATTTTTTTTCAGTGGTTTGCCATTTTTATGCAAGACACTTCAAGAAAAAAATTGAAAAACGGTATAGCGGGTTCAAATTATTACACTTATAACATGTTACATTTCATTTTAAAAGACTTATAAACCTTTCGATTGATAGCATACTTGACAATGTACACGGGGAGGGGGGCAAGTTTTCCCCCAAGGGGGGTAATGAAGTCACGAACAAAAAAATTGTATCGCGGCTTTTTTCACAACAATGATTGAAACTTTTATGTTTCGTGATCATTGAGTCATAAATAAACCATTTTATGTTTGATTATGTTGAATTTTATCCTATGCCGTGATGATAAAAATAACATTCAATTTTGAATATATTTAGAATTTCTCGCTCGAATTAAAAACATTCCAGCTAGTAATAGACATTTTACCAACAAAGCCGGATATAAATTTTCGTGAAAATCCATTAATATTTATGGATGCTTTCGTGTACACAAAAAATCGACGCCAGACAAATGAATATCATTACAAAAATAGTCAAAACGTTTTTAGGACGTCTTAAAACATATATTCGCTTTAAAATCTCGACATCAAAAGTTTTTGTTTAAACAATACTTTCTTAATACGACGTATGGAAAAGTGAAAATTTACAGGATGGTTTTGTTGATATAAAATCTACATTTTTATTGACTTTAAAGATGACCACGTGAATAAAAAAAGTCGCTGGGATTATTCATCATAGGGAATGATACTCAATACAAGAGTTGTTTACGGATTTCAATGAAGGTTTCGTAATTTTGACGAAGTCTGAACTCTTTCAGGAAGGATACTTGACACTCATATTGCAATAAATAAATTATAGAGTTAAAAGTGTTATCGATGCATATAAATAAAAAAAATAGATTTACAAATTTTGAGTTTTCAATAGCAACTGTTGATTGTGATACTTTAGATTTGTTCTACAAATTGTTTAGTTTAACTGTTTTGAGAAAATAAATTACGATTTAAAACAGTTTTCTTTTCATTTAATCACATTTTAATAAATATGGGTTTAATTATATTAAGCCCATATTTATTAGTATAAAAACTTGTAAGATGTAATATCAAATTATTGGTTTCTAAATTGCACTTAACTGAAATTATATCATCCCATTCAAGAAAATATGATAAAATATATAATATAGACGCGTTACACTACATTATGTTAGCGCAACGTATAAATAATATAGCACTCAATTCAACATAAAATAGCGGATGTTTATAGTTTTACTGTAGATATAAGTTAACTTTGCGACAAAGTTAATTATGGCTGTTTAAAAGCAATAATTAACACTGCAAAACGAATTGAAATATTTTACATTTCATTTCCATAACATATTATCCGAATATGTATTTCCAACTAAGATACTAACATATACATGTGATATGTTAAAGTTATGTGTAATAAAGATGGAACCCCATATTTGTATGCAATGTTCTACTATCGGTTTGTGCTGAAACCACTGACTTCCGTTTGAAGCTAAATGAGTTTGCTAATGGAAAGACCAAAATGTCACCTTTTTCCTGTTGTCATTAATAACATCCCAGTAATATTTTTTATTTATGGTGGACCAGCATTTTTTTTTCTTTTTGGAACGATGTTTGGGCCAAGAATAAAGATTTATTTCGAGTTCCTTAGCTTATATCATTGACACACATAAATCGTGTGGATATGTAAACAATTATATAATATGACCAGCCCATGCAAGTCAGACCACAATATTTTTTCTTTGCATGAATTCCTATTGTAAGGATAGTGAATACTACAAAAAAAGAGAAAAACTCAAGTGCACTATATCTCACATTTGTAAATAAACACATTTGTAAATAAAACGCCAGGTTCTCCAGCTGTATAAAAATTATTAAACATAAAATTGATTGAGATGAAAAATTATCGTCAGGTTTATAAAATTCGATGAAACGAATTTATTTGATGTGTTTTGGCAATAAATTTAGGAACATGGCAAATCTCCTTATTAATTATGTATAGTACTGCAATATATATATATATATATATATATATTTACATCTTACATATATATATATATTTACATCTTTACATATATATATATATTTACATCTTACATTTTGATACATTCGTATTCCTTTTTGCAATGTACCGGCTCTCCGGGAGTGTTGTCGCGACGTAAAGCATGCTTAACCGGGGTGAGGGGGTCACAACTCCCCCCGGCCATCTTTTGGTACATTGTTTCCATCCATACCTCTTTTCTTTTTGACAATATATATATATATATATATATATATATATATGACCTTCTGCAGCAGGTGCAATGTCTCTGTCGGTAATTTCCCCCAAACGCTAGCAGAATTTGATGTTCGCAAGTTGTTCTTTAAATACCATTTCCGTTTTCGACGAACGCGTAGGACTAAAGTTCACTGACGCGCATTGTCTGGAAAAACTTCTTTTCACATATCGGGTCACATGTGCCTGTACGCCATGGTGAAATAGTCCCCCTCTCCTTCAATCAGGGTTGGAGATATCAGCACAGTATCCGAACTGTTTGATCCTACCTTGTATATATATATATATATATATATATATATATAGTAATATATATAGTAATATATATATATATATATAGTAATATATATATATATATAGTAATATATATATATATATATATATATATATATATATATATATATATATATATTACTTACGTCCTCAAAGTACATTTTATATATTTCTTTGATCTTTGTTTTAAACCAGTTTACATTTCAATCACGCCAAAGAAATCAGGATTTCCTTTTTTGTATCGGATCGTCTTGTTTCAATATCCGAGATACATTTCCAGGTAGCTGACAGACCAAGAATCAAAACTTCACTTTCCTCCGAAAAGAAAGCAAGAAAGAATATAAATTTTGATTTTCGAATATGGAATAGCGATATTAAGTCAGGAGGGAGCCAGATTTTCCGGCAACGGAAAATACCGTAAAAATGGACTGTTTTCGTATTCATAATTTTCTCTCGCGCGCAACCCATCAACTCTTAGTGCAAGAGCTGTCAATTTTGGGGGGAAAATAGGAACGGGAGTTGAGGGGGGGTGGTGGAAAGAAATGAAATCTTGAAATACGTTTTAAATCTCTCAAAGTCTGAAATTTTATCCGACGCGGTTACATAAATTACTTTCAAAAATTAAAAGTTTGACATTTTGAAAGTTGTGCACTTTAATTTTAATTTTTGAATAGCTGAGTAGTTGCACATTGTTTTATGTTTAGGGAGCATTCAAAAACTAAACATTCTAAATAATGTTATGTTAATGAAACAATGTATTTACTATTAAAATATGATTAAGTATAACAGTCTATTCAACTATAGAAAATTAATATTAATATTACATTCAAATGTAATCAATTTCTCATAGCGCATCTACGAACATCCTTTTTAAACTTTATACATGGTTAGAATATATATTTTAATCATACTTGTTTCATTTTATATGCTTTTATATCTTCTTGTGACTTTAAGGTCGTCATTTCGTGATTCCGTTTTTCCCCTGGCATACTGTTGATAGTTGTTTCGGGCGTGTAGTGGTTTCTGGGAGTGTTTCCTGGGATTAAAAGCATGCTTAAACCAGGAAAAGGGGTGGCAATTCCCCTTGACCTCTCTACAACCCCGTAAACACACAACTTCTAATTGTATTATTCCATTTTCAATTTCATTTTTTCATATTGTACTTTGTACTTTGAGGCTTAGATAGTGCAGCAAATGCGCCTTACTATTCCTTGGATTTTATACTATATTTCATTTAGATTGTACTTGAGGAATATATATATATATATATATATATATATATATATATATATATATATATATATATATATATATATATATATATATATATATATATATATATATGTATATATATATATGTATATATATATATATATATAATTGTGTTAAGTTAGTTATAGAAATAGCTATTTCGTTTGTAATTTATTATTTGGAATCAAATACATATTATTTACTTAATAGAAATAAGCGCTGGTCTCGAAATATTGAACGTTTTAAACCTTAAATATAAAATACGATGAAATACAATTAATATATAAAAACAATTAAATATGTTAAATATATAGTTATGGATGGGATTTATTTGAATTTTCTGTTTCACTAATTAGCATAAAATAAATGAATTTCATGTTTTAGGAACACGAGCTATTCTTAAGATATTGAGGAATTCATGTCCAGCAACCTCGACATCTCTGAAAAACATACAACCATTTCCATGAAATATGGTTTAAATATTTTAATCAGTAACAAGCAAAAATATTTCCAGATTTCAGCGAACAAGAGCTATACTTATACTCTTTGTATGTGTTCTTCATAATTTATACATTTATTACTCAGTATGGGACGTATCAGATTTAGTAATATAATACCATAGAAGATTCTAATATACACTTCTCATTTAACGCTTTTCTTTATTATATGATATTTTCCGTTGGTCTTCAAAAATGTCTGCGCTTTTTTTCCGAAAGTTCTACAAATCGTTTAAATGGGATATTAGTATTTTAAAATAAAAACGTAAAACAACAGTTGTCTATAGTTACCGCTAATATAAATATATGTAATTTTATAGAAAAATTTTCACTGTGGATTAGCGTACAAACTTTAAAAGTCCCTGACGCTCTTGTCAAACTTTTAATCTCATACTTAAATAACAGACACTTTCAAGTCAGAGTAGGAGGTAACTTATCTACACCCAAGCTCATTAAATTAGTGTACCGCAAGGTTCTATCCTGGGCCCGACACTCTTTAACATATACCTGAACGACATCCCCAGGACTCCAAACACAGAGCTGGCACTCTATGCAGACGACAGTGCGATACTTGCAAAACACCCCTATGTCTCAGTAATGTACAGACAGCTACAACAACACTTAGACTTGCTCCAAACTTGGCTGGAAAAATGGCGAATAAAGTTAAACCCCAATAAATGTCATTGGATTTATTTCTCTAGAAAAAGTAAACCTCCGCCGCCTCTGTACATAAACAACCATGCCCTAGACGCAGAAAAATCTACTAAATACCTAGGTGTAACGATAGATTTCCACCTAACCTGGAAACAGCACGTAACGAACTTAATCAAAAAAGCGTATATGGCCACAGGAGCCTTATACCCAATGATAGGAAACGGAAATCTAAGTTATCAAAATAAACTCCTAATTTATAAATCGGTCATCCGCCCGGGAATGCTGTATGCAGCACCCGTATGGGGATATGCCTGTAAAACTGCAATAGACCTCCTAGAGACAAAACAAAACAAAATCCTACGGATTATCAGGAAAGCTCCCAGGTACTTAAGAAACTCGGTAATTAGGAATGACTTCAAAATAAAAACTGTTAGAGCCCAAATTAAAAAGCTAGGGCTTAAATTTTACAAAAATTTGCCATTCGTTCCAAACGAACTGTTATTCAATATGCATGACTATGATCATCGCAAGGCCAAGTCTCGTAAGAGACCCCGCGCTGTTCTAAACATCGATAATCGGAATTAAAAGATCCCACCTCAAACATCTGATTTTTAAATAAAACTCGCGGCTTTTATTTTATAAAAAAAATATTCTAAACTCTAAACTGCCAAAACGCTAGGTAACCCTTAGATCTGCATCAACCCCCCAAACTGCTTAAACTCTAAATGTGCAACAAACTGCCACACTAGGAGCTAGGACAATTAATAAAAAGTAGTAAATAAAAACCTCGAACCTCCCATTAGGGTCACTGAATTAATGTCACAGTTTGACGATAAGAACCACATATTGAAACCTACGACACTACGATGTTATAAAGAAATTGCAAATTTGTCTATGCACGCCGTTGTTCCATTACTGGATAACTGCTACACCGAATTCCATGAGGTTTTATGGGTATACATCAAATAACCTTACAATATAAACTTTAAAATTTGAACTTTACACATGAAAATTGAGTCCATGTTTCGAGATTCTGGAACACCAGGGGTTGTCGATATGTTAATAATAAACAATATAGCATTAGCAAACGAGAGTTTTAACACAGATTTATTTGAAAAAAAAATTAAATGTGTGCAGTACATGAATTTCCCTATATAATGCAATGAACATTCTTCTTTCACAATGAAAATGTTTTATATAAGATCCACCGCAAACTTTTTTAAATGATGAATCGTACATTTAGCACTTTTCCAGATAACAACGTGTAAAACTAATTCGAAATACCCAATTAAATTATATTTCATGCCACTCTAAACTGCCAATTATCAATAATGATAACAGCCGCAATAAGCAATATAGTACATGTATTAAAATATTTGAATAATTGATTCATCGATTTAGAGTCAGTTTCGTTTCTTCAACGTCATTTATGTAATGTTGACGGTTATTCGTCGATATGGATGTATGGAAATATCGCTAATTCCTAAATTAGTCACCAAGTTCGCCAAATGTATCAACAATTATTACAGACAATCGGAGAGAAAAGCAGTTCTTCTATATAAATGACTGTTGGCGAATTGTATGGCGTCAAATTACAAAACCATTACTCAAAGTATCTTCTATTGTAAATTTAACAAAATACATCCACGATAATAATATTAACAAATTTATCGAATATTATCACACATGAAAAAAAAATATTTCATTATTTTTGTTTTGTTAAATTTATTTTAAAATGTGCAATATCTCGAGAACGATTCATGCTAGCTTTCTAAAGTTCGCGTAAATTATTTTTCAATGAGATATTACATGAGAAATGATTATTCACGTGACATTATTGCATGTTCTTGATGAATGGTATGATTATTTTCGGATGAACTTTTCAAAATTCCAATAAAATATTTTGGGGGTCTTCTGAACATTCGATTGCGTTTAAAACCAGTAGACTTCAAGTATTCACTGATTGTAAGTTTTATTCATAATTGTGTCTTCAATGCTTCACCCTTTCGTGATATATCGTTTCCACAATCTCGCACACACACACACACACACACATCACCTCAAAAAGTTCGATTCAAGCTTAGGAGTGCTTGAAACGTCATCGTCCGTCAAAAACTCGAATTTGAATTGTTGACCCCGTTCCAATAATTCCCATATACATTATACAATGTATATAGGAAGTCGAGTTAAAAAATGATATTATGCTCCTAAGCCACGGACCTAGAGGTTTATACAGCAGACGGATTTTATTAGATTTATTCCAATGATTTTTCAAACTCATATACTAAATTATTCAGCCAATTATTGAAACAGATTAAAATTGCACGCATATACAACTTAATAATACAACAATTCATTTACTATTATACAATAATTTATTTCAATTATTTTAATACAATCATTTAATTTGTCATATGTTGATCTAATTCCATAGCGTTTTTATTTTGGAATATATTTATCTAATTTCATATTTTGTTTTTTTAATTTTGTATACAAACAGGACCAGAATGTGTTTTTTTTATCTGCCTGTGAAGATCATTTTGTATAAAGAGAACATAGATTCTTGTACTTCTTTTCCTGAGAAATAAATTAAATATATTAAGGACTACTTGAATAACAATGCTATATAGATTACTTTAGGAATTTGCACATAATTGAAAAAAATGTATAGTATATATTCCTTTCAAAGAACGGGTATATACTTCTAGTACATAATAAAATGAAATGCTGCCTACAACTGCATACACAAGACAGAAAATGTAACATAAGCACTTGTCCTTCCTCGATTATCTTTTATAGAGTAACACAAGTTACTGCATTTGTTTCCTGCTAATAAATTATTCATAACTTCTTGTTTCATTCGAGTCGACTCATATATAAAAATACAATTTGAGCAATATGCGAATTTATTTTTCACCATAGCTATTAATCATTCCCGAGTAATTGTCTGTGATTATTTTCGTTTATATATATATATATATATATATATATATATATATTTATATTATATATATATATATAATATATATTTATATTATATTATATATATATATATTTATATTATATTATATTATATTATATATATGTATATTTATATTATATTATATTACATTATATTATATATATATATATATATATTATATTATATATATAAAATATATTATATATTATATATATATATATATATATATATATATCTTCATGGTGAAGGCTATGTGTGAGACCAAGAGGCAACTTATGCAGTTTTGATGTTTACATCGAAACTAAGCGCGGACTTTTAGGCACCGTTTAATGGCAGTCTTAGCCCGGATAGTCCTGACCCCAATACATTCACGTCACACAAATTATGGTTGCGGAAAGACTTAAACCAAGCTTCATTGGAAACTAAAGTAGTTAATGATGCAATGATGCGACATTGCACTGAGAAGTAACCAATAAGAACAAGGAAGGCGTATCTGAACCCCAGACCAAATGATGCGACCACAAGGAGAAGAAGTCAATGAATATATTGGAATAACAATTCATGAGTGTTTTTCGTAGGAATTATTATCCGAAAGCGATGATAGAGGATCGTGATTATAGAATGATGATCCAAAAGTGATGAGAGAGAGTCGTGATTATACATGATGATGTTGCAAAAGTTTAGAGAGTCGTGTTTTCAAGCAGTGTAGTGAGTCGTTATTGTAAATATTAAAGTATTATAGAAAAAGACGAAGTCTGACGCCAACTGTCAGAAACAGCATTGGTAAAGGACCCGGAATACAGAGGTATGTACCAGTCTTAATGTATATTAGGTCGATTTTTTATTTTTGACAAAAGATTCAAAAGATCTGGTTTCACACAATGCTTTTCTCCTCCTTAAGCGTTTGTTAATAAGTTGATGTAATTTTAATCATAACAATAAATGATGAAAGTGTGAATAAATGATCATTTATTTTAAATGTTTGAAATGTGGATTTTAATGTGCAGTGTTTTGAATTAATTAATATTTTAAGGAACTCGTGCAAAGTGATAAATGGTGGGTTATTACTGGGGTTATTCCGAAATTATGCGCGCAACGTGTTTTTCTTTATTCGAAACACTATGAAATTTCAAAAGATTTGCTTTAATTTCTCGCAGAACCGGGGTTGTTTTTTTAAGGTCTCAAGGTATCTTGCTGAAATATTACACCAATTTTCAAATGTTCTTTAGCCTATTTTACAAAATTAAGTACAAAAGCTGTATACTGAACTGAACCACGAACAGTTCATAACAGACAGAAGGGCAGAAAGACACGCGCAAATAAAAACATCATTGGAAAAATGGTTGATTCGTATTCATGTGTACTCAAAACGTGCAAATTTATTAAGATCTGAAAGTCGGATCCTTATTCAATTACAATAATTTCCCTCTAAATTACTATGCATTGTATTGAAAGAAATAAAAATGCGGCGATACCATAAATCGGGTGATTATTTCGTTTATTAAGAATGGTTTAAAGATGTCTTATCGTGTTTTCTGTTCTATTTTTTCTGCATTTTTAAATAAATTTTACAACAAAATTATCATAATATTTTAAACACGACTTTACAATGTTAGTAGAAAAACACATATTAAATAGCATCAGTACTTTTTAGGATCTTAAAAAGACAATTAAAATGCTTTTTCTTTAAGTTTATCTGTCCAGTTGAAAGCCTTTTATCGAAGCATGAATCCAAATTTTAGAAGAAAGCATTTACTCGGATTTCAACACATGACATTTAAACAAAAAATAAGTTGTTGGTACTGATAAAAACAAAACTTTTGATCTGAATTCCTCCCTTTCTATTTGGGCGTTCGAAATGTGACACCCGAAAATGAAAATTTCATGAGGGGAGGCAGCAGATGGTGAAAAAATGAGATACTGATTCAGGACAGGCCGTTCCTCTATGTATGGGAGATATGTGAAAATAAAATAATACTTCCTAATAATATTATTCAAGTCTTTTAAAAGTGAACAGATATATACATACGCTTTTGTGTTCTATCCGTATGTTTTATGAAAATGTAGAAGTAATAGGATTTATGAAGAAATATAATTTATTTCTGAAGATGGACACTACATTTTAGACTCTATACCGTAACACGCAAGGTTACTTGAAAAGTGATTTAAGCAAATCATTAACTACAACTTCGAGTCAAAATATTAGAATAAGGCATTTCATTTGTAATTACTTTCCTTATATACATAATGTATAAGGAAAGTATTGTGACGGGGTCGAAAATTCGAATTCGAGTTTTCGACGGAAGAGCACGTTTCAAGCATCCGTGATCACGAATCAAACATTTTTGAAGTGATGTATTTGTATGTGTGGTTGTGTGTGTGTGTGTGTGTGTGTGTGTGTGTGTGTGTGTGTCAGTGAGACTGTGGAGACGATAACTGACGAACGAATGGACCGATTTGAACGAAATTTGGTACAAAAATCACAATCCGTAAACACTGGAAGCCTGTTGTTTTTATACTCAATCGAATGTTCTGAACCCCCCTAAATTTTCGTGTGAAATTTTGAAAAAATCGTCAAAAAATCAAAACCGCTAATAAAGTTACGCAAATAAAATTTCTTATGTAATTTTTCATTGCTAAAGGATTCACATAAATTTTAGAACATAAACCGTTCTCGAGATATTGCACATTTTTCAAAAAAATTATCAAAAAGTTATATAAAATAAAAAAAAAATCCCTATTGAGAAACATGTTCACTTTTCATATGTAATACCATGCGATAAATTGGGTGACATCATTCTCGTGGATCTAGATCGTTCCATTCATGATAAAAGATACTTTGAGTAATACTTTTGTATTTGAACGCGAATACTCATTTATCTGCTGTAAGAATAACTTATTTCTCCATCCATAACGCTTGGCGATATTTTGAAGAATTTGGCGGAATGTCGCCAACTTGGCGACATTTATATTTGTTGCCAAATTAACAAAAATCTCGCCAAATGGATAAAAATGACGCTAAATCAATGAAAATGAGACTAATTGAAGAAAATTCAATATTTTGGAAAGAATAAGTATTTACTATAAGAATAACATTTTTTTTAACTGTAAAAGTAGTAAATTCATTGCATTATATAAGGAAAGTCATGTACTGCCCACATCAGATTTTTTGAATTGGATTTAGCTTCATTTCAGCATAGTGAATTTAAAAAAGAACAACGGTTGATGTTTTAATAAATGTACATGTTATTAAAATGAATTAAAACTTTAAAAGTTTTAATTTTGAGCACATATTGTCGATTTTAACAATGATTTTCATTTTTCAAAATATTAGAATAATAAAATAGGTGGTTCAAAAATTAGAATACTTGTGAATTTTCCTGAATGGTTCAGAAAGTTGCATACATTAGGCATAAAATTAGCTTCTGAAGGACTGTCGTGTTTTTTTGTTCATTTAGTGTGAAACATGTGTCGTTCGTCTGACATAATGGCTTTTACAAAGAATCGTGTTATTGATTTGCCTAAATAAGGCCGTAATCAGTTATATATCGCCAGTTACATAAAATATTCTCAATCAAGTGTTAACAGAGCAATAAAGCAGTATTTTAACGATGGATATTTTGAAAGCAGTCGTCTGAATAGTGGGCGAAAAGCCAAAAACTACTCCGAGAGATGAATGAAAGCTAAAGAATATTGCTAAGAAAAATCGTTTTAGAAGTATATTTGCATCGGAAGTGGAAAAAACACGGTCTTGATGTGTGTAAATCTACAACACACTAGGACGTCTCCATGAACTTGAATTTCATTCTCGTGTACCAAAGATAACGCATCTCATGATTAGTAAACAGAAAAAGGGACAGAGTGAAGTGGTTCGAAAAAAGACTTTTATGGGGGTGTGGATGATTGGAAAAAGGTATTGTTCAGTGATAAGTGTATGTTCTGTGTCTCATATGGTGATCAAAGTGTTTGTGTATGGCGAATGATGCAAGAAGTATATTACAAGGAATGCATGAAGCGATCAGTGAATTTAGCAGCCAGCTGGAAGGCAGTGTGCCACTCACGAAAGGATAAACTCTCAGATATATCAAGAAATCCTTGAGAATTTCATGATACCATCGTCAGAAGATTTGTGTGGTGACGATTTTTTTTTCCAACATGATTTAGAATCTTGCCACAGGTCATTTTCCACTACAAACTGGCACACAAACAACAACAACAAACACCAAATTAACGTACTTCCCTGGATGGCTAATTCGCTAGATTTGAATCCAATCGAGAATTTGATTTGTGGAGAATAATAAAAAAAAACTTCAAGAAATTGGGCCAAAAAACAAAGTTGATCTTTTTTCCAGCATAAAATCGATATGGTCATGTTTGGACAGAAAACATTGTGAACCACTTGCAAGTAACTTGCCAAATAGAGTTTGTGCTGTTATAAAATGTACAGGGGAAGCTACAAAATATTAAAGAATCACTGTTTTTGATTTTTTTTTAAATAAGGTGATTTACAAAGCATTATTCTAATATTTTGAACCACGTAAATGTTTTTCTACTATTTTGATTTTTTCCAAGTGTGAATAATCATTTTCATTTTTGTATTATTTTCTTTAATTTTTATGCTAAAATATTCAACAAATTATGTAGATTCTTACGTTATGAAATTTTATCCTGTATTACTTTTTGAATAAGCGATATATAAGAAGCATTTTTCCCAAATTCATTTTTTTTTGGATTATTCTAAATTTTTAACTCGAAGTTGTGCGTAAGAAACGATCCATGAATGTATATGTTTAGTTTGTCTATAGAAAATCCACTATGCCTGGTGGAACAAGAAATGGAAGCGGGCCAAGCGGATAATTCAAAATTTGGGATACGAAGTCAACAATAACGCAAAGCATACAAAACAAATCAATTATAAAGTTTAGATAATTATCTAATGAAAAGGAAACGCTATCAAGAACGCAAGCATGCACACACACAATGCTTATATGGAAGGCAATTAATACCTGTCAAAAGGTCGTACCATCAGCGACACCTAAAATGCTGGTCAACGTAAGCGTATATTCTTTCTTGAATTTAAATGTACATTGATGCTGATAAAGGTCATTTTGAACAGACTATATATTAGGCTGATGTGTATGCAAATGTTATTTACAGACTTCCTAAACAGGATAGCCATTTGCCAATAACCATATTGTGTGAAATCTTCGTTTATCTCACTTTGTTGTCGAGTGTATTATCCTAACGTTTCAAATTATCCGCTATTGACGCTACAATATATTTTCTTCGATCGGGCAGGATCACTTTATTATAGATAGACCTTACGTTGTACACTCATTGACATTTCCTTGCAAGATTATTGCGATCCTTGAAGATATAACTAAGAATTTTGAAGAAACACGATGAAAATTGGATAGATTAAGAACATGGCATATAGTATCAAGCTTAAATATCTACAGAAAATATGGAATTACATAATACATTTCAACTTAAAAGAAAGCAATTGCCAAAATGAAGAAGCAAGTACTAATATTGATATCCTATTGAATTTAATCAAACTCAGAGCCAGAATTTTTAATTTAACACTTACAAAAAGTGAAATTATAAAACAATCTAAAGAATTTTTTATTACAACTTTCAAGAACAAACTGTATGAGAACATTCCATTCTATTCTATTTTAAATCATATTAACGTATATCTTCCTTTGTCCAATATAAAGATCATGAACAATTATAGATTCGTCAAAACCAACGGAAGGAATTTTTTCAATTATAACAAAATTTGTCAAGATGTTGCATCAAATAATGTAGATTCTTGTAATTGTCATGAGAATATTCATAGTGACACTCATCATAAGCATATAATCTCCGGAAATCAAGATTTTATCAAAGACAAAAGACTTAGAAACCTTCTTCAACTCGGTACAAAGTACCGTATACAAGAATTTAAAAATGTATACGAAGAATTTTATAATGATCTCGACAACTTCATTTATAGATTGGCGGTAAAACATAGTTTACCAGTACAAGCATTTAATGAGTGGAAATATAAATTTTACAAAGCGTTTTGTCACTACTACCCGCAGCACGGCAAAAACAATAGAGAAATTAAAGTTCCATCCTCGTTCAAGCAAATTAAAGAAGAATATGTATTAACATATACCGATAAAATTGTATCAAATTATGCCTTCACTTGTAAAAAGTTCTACGTGGATACACTAAACCAAAGTTACAGGGACAGTGAAATGTATGCTTTAATACCCAGTAACGCATTGATACTGACTAAAAGAATAGAGGCACTTTACAAAAGAATAGGAATTGATATTAAAACAATAAAATATCCATATTTGGTCCTGGTCCCTAAATTACACAAAATACCTGTCAAGTTTCGAACTGTGACGGTGGGATGTGGTTCATATTTGGAAATAGCAAACAAAAAACTTTTGGATTTACTCATAATAGTTATGCATGATATTAAAAGACATAACTCTATTATGATAAAAAACGGACAGGAACTGATAAACCGACTAAAGTTTTGTCATAACGATATCAACTTTAGGAGTTACGACTTTCGAGATCTTTTTAACAATATTGATTTGGATAATTTACAATTGATTCTGAAAGATCTACATGAAGAATACGATCTAAAGCAATTTATAACTTATAGAAGATACATGGACTTGGTGGAATTGGTATTGAAGGAAAACATACTACACGACGGAAGCAATTTTTACAAACAAATCAAGGGTATACCTATGGGAGGGAGTTGCTCGTCAATACTAGCAGATATATATCTATCTAAATACGAAAGAGGCACTCATATCCTATTGGAAATGCCCTACTTCCGTTATGTCGATGATGTGATAATTGGGGGCTATGAAAACACCCCATGTTTTGACTTTTCATTCTACCCAAGCGAATTGGACCTTATTGAAAATCCAGCGTGTGAGGACGGATCGGTAAAATTCTTGGATTTAGCAATCAAAAAACACAAGAAATATGGAATATACACAGAGTTACACGACAAAAGAGATTCATACAGGATCAAGGTAAATCATATAATCGATTGGAATTCAAACCTAGCAAAGTATGTCTTCAGAAATATAATAATTGGACATTTTAGAAGAAACCAAAATTATAATACTTTTAGGAAAGCCTGCATTTGCAAATGTAAAAAATTTGTAGATGAAGCTATAAAAAGAAATTATCCAGTCAATTTTGTACGACATTATTACAAATCGTTTTTTAAAGAAAATTTGTAATTTGATTGTTGATATAGAGATTTAATATTCATGACTGCGAAACTATTATCCTGATATTTCTCTGCGCATGAGCAACTTTACTTATATAAAGAGACGTTCCATCGGGTTGGACTAGCGGATGTTTCTCCTTCATGGATTCGTTTACTTCTTTGGTACTGAGTCTGTTCTGGTGCTCTTATTTTCGCACATTTGGGAGGCTGACCATGGAATTATGTTGGTTCCGTGAGCGTTACCCGGGTTGTAAAAGCTGCTTTAAGCGGGAAAGGAGTGTCGCAATCCACCCCTACCATTCTTATGTAATTCATATTGTCACTCCCGTTCTTTTCTACTTTCATTCATATATATATATATATATATATATCCATACAATGCAAAAAATTAAGACACAGTTACAAAATTGTGTTTGCAAAAAAGTGTAATAACCACAAAAAGTGCAAAAAGTGGTGTATTTTATGTAAAGATATAGTTTTCATTCACCATGCAAAAGGCCAAGATTCAATTAATGTAATATGCAATATAAAAAAAATCCACAAGGTCATCTGTTTAAAGTATAGCCACAATTCCATTCTTATCTATTAGAAAATAATGATAACATTAAATATAATTTAATGTTTAATAGTATTTCTATCATGGCATATCACTTCAAAGACACGCTTTTCAATAGAAGAAACCAAGTTTTGCATAATGTTAGTACTGATTTTATACAATATTTTCTGTAGCATGTATTTTAATTATTTTATCAAGATATACTGCTTTCTGTTAGTACACTGTGAGGATTAAAATTCTTCCTAAATCCCCTATGTGGTTAAGACCTGGTCACAGTGTTATGGTCAGTCTAAAACCGATAAATTTTGTCGTTGGAATCACTTTTTCGTACAGATTGAAGTATCGATGTCTCCTCGATCTACATTCCTCAAAACTGAAATTGCAACACCGTGAAGGAATTCACATAGCCATATGCAAATCACAGTATCGGTAGAAGAAAGGGTCATATATAAATGTATAAAAGAACAAAAAAAGGTATGCAAAAGAAACTGTGGCACGAATTTTATAAATAATGTTTTATTATTATATTTTTAAGTTAATAAAAACATCTATTTATTAAGTCTAATTAAGTAATTTTAATTTATTATTTAATGTTAAATTCATTAAGATGACCTGGCCGTTGATTCTCATATAGTGGAATTATTATTTAATGTACATTGCTTTTCGTTGTGCCGCAATAAACCCTCCAATTATTTTTACTTTTTGTGTAAGTTCTGAAAAGAATTATTAATTAATATAAAAAGATTAGACCATTTAAACTTAAACAATATCATTTATTAACAACATCAATTTTCATTAATTATTTTTTCGGGGGGACATATGCTAAATTGATCACACCATTTAACTTAAACAATACCATTTATTAACAACATCAATTTTCATTAATTATGTTAGCGGAGGGGACATATGCGAATTGATCACACCATTTAACTTAAACAATACCATTTATTAACAACATCAATTTTCATTAATTATGTTAGCGGAGGGGACATATGCGAATTGATCACACCATTTAACTTAAACAATACCATTTATTAACAACATCAATTTTCATTAATTATGTTAGCGGAGGGGACATGTGGGACTAGAATTATAAAATTACTATCGTGTTTAGGACCTGTTATAATTGCAGAGCACATACCTTCCAATTTAGTCTTGAGCTTTATCATATCTCAAAGGTCTGCATCAGTTTTAGTGCTGAAGTACTGCCATGACTCTGTGGTGTGTGCACTCGCACACACCACAGAGTGTGAATGCACTCGCACACACCACAGAGTGTGAATGCACTCGCACATTGATCGCTTTCCATTATTTTGGAACGTCTACGGGACACTCTACAAATCTGTTATGTTTTTCATTCTTCTCTACTCGTGCTCTTAAGTCAAAATCGTGATTATTTCTGGCATGCTTCTAAGTCAAAATTCGATCATCTTCTCTTTTCATGTCTGATCTCCATCTCTTATTCTCGTTGTCTGCTTCTGATTTCGTCTACAACTGATCTCGTTCTCTCATAGGCTGTGGTTCCTTCGGTGGGGGAGGGAATTTCTTCTTTTTGGCGCTCATTGGTTCTTCTTAACCCAATGGCATCATTTCACATTTAGCAAGGCCCCTCTCAGCCCCTCTGGTATGGCACCCCTAAATTTATAGTCTCTTGACCTTTAGGTTAACTTCGTCATAAACCTCGGTGCCAGCCAGACTACAGCTCTGTTAGCCGTTCTGGGCATCATAAATTCCACAAATAAAAGTGTCTCATATGAGAACAATTTCTGGTCTCACAGAAACATGTCCAAATTTTTGCCATTGACTGTATATTTTGATACTTAATTGGATGCAAAAATACTATGTAGTCAATGTATCTCAACATTTTAAATTCCGGAAAATTTCTCCAAATGAAAAATAAATTGTGCTTAGGGAGTGCCGATGTATTCATTAAACTATTTTTATCGTAGATTTTTTTAGTGTTTTTTATAAGTGCACTGAAGATCAAATGTCCCAAATATATCCTTCTAATATTTAACACATTTTGAAAGCACAGCTAATTTATACCGTAGCGCGTGTTATTACAAGATCAAATTGAGTGAAATTACTCAATATTTTAAAGATACAAATTGAGCGAAACTAAATACAGGGGATGTTAATTATATTTTCTATGAAATTAAAGTTGCAGAAATGTTTAATTGATAATCGGTAAATAATTCAAATTTACGCAGTGTAGCTGAGCGTTTGGCACGTTACTATAGTACAAAATCATTAAAATATTAAATTAGAGGCCACAACCGCCTGTTTCGTATTCAAACATTTCCCATGAATTTAAAACTGTTAAATAAATATATCTTCTTCTCTCCCGGATATGTATATCTCCATGACTGACGTTCATATCCGAAGAGAAGAACCAGTTCAGAAAAATCTGGATTTGTAGTAAGGAGAACGTAGGTGCTACTTATTCTATTTCTAAACAATTTATAAAAATTGTTTCGTATCTCTTGACTTAAACATGATTAATTTCTGCACTCACTGAAATGCATTCAGGGATGATAGATGTTTACATAAATACAAAATGACGCTTTAATCAGTATTTAGGTGTCATTGCATTTTATTAGCTGCAGGTATCTCGTAAAGTTACAAAACTTTTTATTTCTCTCTTTTTCCTTATTTTATGATTAACATTTTTAGCAATAATCAATTATCGTTTAATGGTGTTGCGACTAATCACTTATTTCCAGTTAGGCCTAATTAATATACATGGTAATGCCTTTTAGCAATCAGAAGAGAAATGTGTCAGTTTGGCAATAGCTATAAAACTGGGTAAAGCAAATAGAAAGATTGAACAAGGGAGTCTTTTATTTGGGTAAAATAATATTTACTTGGATTACGCGTTTGTTAGGGTTCTACCACTGTTCATAGTTGCTAGTTATTGTGAATTTTTATCGGGATATATAATGGAATTGCAACCTCTATGGGTACATGTTTAAATTTTGTTAGCTGTAGTGTATAGAAAGCATGTAGTGTATACAGAATGTGTTGATTTTGCATTTACTAGACTAGTTTATGATGATAAAAAATGGGAATATTGATTTTAGGCAGTGTTGATTGTGTTTCTTTTGACCGTTAATTGGTTTCAAATTAGTTTTCACAAAATCAGTTATCAAAATCCTTACAATCTAAAAATAAAAAATATTCAATATTTTTATTGCTTAATGTTTGAAAAATAACAATTTGAGGCATAAAACGTTGAAATAGGATAAATTGTAACGTATACTGCAAAACATAAATATTTAATAAATAAAGTATTTAATTCACATATATTAACTTTTACCTAGTATAATCAAATATGAGTTTGGAAAATCTCTCATTTTATGGCATAAAGGGATAATGTAATACTGACATTATATTTATTACCCAAGCCATATGGCTCACCCAAAGGGTGGAGTAGTTGCAAGGGACAAGCGGAGGTACTAAAATTATAAGAAAGTTTAATAAAATGAACTAGAAATATAGTTTTTACATTTACTTTTATAAACATATTTACATAGAAAAAAAACACAGTTGGCCGATGTCTATTACCATCACGTAAAAAATTATATTAATAGCATAACGAATAAAAAGTTTTCTGGCGACGTTTCAAAATTTGCAGATTCAAGTTATTAATTACTGTTTTGGAAATGGAGAGTCCGAGTCAAATTGCTTTCAAATAAAGAAACTGAAAATATTACAGATTATGATGCATTGGATATTTATGAAACTGACAATTTAAATATCGTTTGATACTTATTATGTATGATTATATAAGAAAATAAATTATATTTTACTTTCCATCTTATATTATATTTTACTTTCTATCTTAGAATATATTTTACTTTATCTTAGATTATATTTTACTTTCTATCATTATTTTTATTTTTTTATTAATACATGTGATTTGTTTAATAATGCATATTTATATAAAAAATTTGAATATAAAATCTCAATGATGGTTTTATGCAATTATTATATTAGAAAATATTTTGGATTCGAACTATAGAATAGTTAATGTTTATGTAAATGCATCATGGTACATAACTGGAATTAACTACTTTATTAAGTGTACTTTATGTAAATAAGTAGTGATTACCTGTTTCTTATAAATAAAAATACGCCGTATTATACATACTGCACCAGCCGAATAATGACTTTATAAAAAAAGAACAAAATATCATTTTTGCTTATTCACTATTCACAAGAGCAAATATAAGTTGAAATAACTATCGAATATTAAGTACTGCAAACCACTATGCAATGCAAGTCTAATAAAATGAAGTATAGAAAAATCTGAAACATTATCTTTTCAAAAAGCGGTTATAATTCCTTTTTACTTTCTTTCCAATACACACTAAAGGCAAAGTAATATGGCAAGCAATAATGCCGTATGATATTCCGCAAGATCTTATGGAAGTAATAGAAGATGTAGTTGAAGATGGGGTATTCAACACTTTTGTGACACGGTGAACACTAGAGCTGAACATAAAGTTTGAAGCTTTGTCCTCTACTACTTGAACCGCAATCTCCTATACGACCTCTGTAGAAATTGTTTTTTCTTCCTTATTCAGGACGAACAGCCATCGAGAAGGCAATTCCTTCTCGATGCGAATAGTCAACTGCCCTGTCGCTTCAAATTTCGTTATAATTGTCGGTGTTCTTTAGAAATGATTGGACCTGTTCGAAGTCCCTTCAAACTCAAAAATTTAATCAAAGCTTCTGGTGCGAAATCGTCGTTTTGATAAAATAGTTTCATCTAATCTAGGGCGATATTGTAAACTCAAAGTCACTTTGAGTGGCGAAGACACTGAAAGCAATCCTTTCGCGAATGTTTACCTTTTTATGGTGCACAAATGAAAAGGGACGTTGTTGCAAAAATGTGCATGTGTGGTAATTTTGCAGTAATATGCCCTCTAGTGACGGTATTTGTAACTACTTTTTTTTCACTAAATGTCTTTCCCATCCCTTTATTTAGGGGTACCCAAAGTTTCACAATTTTCTAATGAATAGTTATACTGAAGCATCACAGATAGCATCACTGAATAGGGGAACTTTAATTATGTACACCCTGTAGAAAAGACGAAATAAGTCCGTGAGTTCTGGTATTTGCAATGAAAACTCGATTCTTATATTCTAACATACTTTTCTGAAACAAATCCACAAAAATAAAAACAAATCTTAAAAATATTATTTAATCGTATGAAAAATTATTTTCTACAATCTACAATCATAATTTATATGCAGATATTTATTAATAAAAAATGCATTTGTAAGATGATTTAACGTTTATGTTGAAATTTCCACATTACTACATTTTGTACTAATGCGGTAAAATCTTAAGAAGCTACTAGTCTTAATTAAATCTTAACTATGTTACTTTAAACATGAAATTAATACGTGTCGAATACTAGTACTTATCGAACACTATACTTCTCGCGTACGATACTTGTCAAATAATAGTAATTGGGAGTTATGATGATGCATTTTTCTTGATAATTTGGAAATTCACTCTCCTCTCTGTGCTTTGATATGTTTCTAGAAGAAATAATTATATAATTGAAAAGAACTTTGATTCGAAAATATTGATAAATATTTATGAAAAATGATAGTTTTTATTTTCAATTGCATTGAATAATAATTCGTTTCGATATGAATTTAGCACAAAATCAAAATTCTTAATTTTACATTGTGTTTTAGACTGTGAACATTCAGAAATTGGGTAAAAGATACGAAGCATACGTACTTTATCTCGATCAAATCTATCTAGTGATACTAAAATGTGCAGTCACCATGATATATCACTGCAGATATGAAGCATGGGAAACCCGTGCACATACATAAACTTCCTACTGAGATATTAAACAGAATAGACGAATACTATCGCCGTGATGTGATAATTTACGAGCACAGTTTTTCCTTCGTTTACGTTTACAGTTGTATCCTTCGTTGTATTTTCAATAAGTGTGCTGACAGTGTATAATGTAACACGAATTAAAAAATTAAAACCAATTACCATGCAGATTTGTACTCAATTTAAAATTGCACAAAATGAAAATCCAGAGGACTCAAATAAAGTAGTTGAATATCTCTAAATTTCATTATTGACCACATTTTTTTCTTATTACATTTTTGGACAAATACATCGATAGAGAGTTTAGATAGCTGACGCTAAATGAATCATTCAAAGTGTAGTGTTTTCCATTTTTACAGCGTTGCATTGTAATAAGTAGTTAATGTCTAAGAGATTTTACAAACAATTATTTGATAGTTTTAAAGAAACTATTGTGTTTTACAATTGGGAATGACGTATGGGTCCCAAATAAACGAAACAGCTGGGGCGGGTGTTTATTGTGAACTGTTTTCTCAATATGCACCTGTAGGAAAATATATGACCAATTTTGAAACTGAAATCTATGTCATTCATTTGGCAATTAACAACTTGATATTCAGAGTAAATAATAACTGTTATTCTAAGGTTGTAATATGTGTGGATTCCAGTGCAGCCATCCAGGCCGTCTCTGCAAACCATCACTCTGAAATGCCGATATTAACTCAAATAAAGAAAGATATGAAATACTTGAGAAGTAGAGATAAACAGATTGTTTTTCAATGAATAGCTTTCCAGGTGGAAATCAACGGAAACGAAGCAGCTGATCTGCTTGCCAAGAAGGGAATAATGTAAACATTGATCAAATGTTTGTCCCACCGGAATCCTTTAAAAAGTTTGTACATAGAGACATGATAAACACTTATAAAGATAACCTTATCATTAAATTCAGAGGTAAAATGTGGCTTGATATCCAAGATAATTGGAAAATTTTCAACACTAGACCACGTAAAGAAGCGGTTGCCAATGTTAGATTGAAAACCGGATATGATTGTTTGACAGAGCACCTAAATAGAATGGGTGTTCTCCCCACCAACATTTGCCCAATATGTAATGTTGGCAGAATGAACTCAGAACATCTTCTTGGGTGTCCAGGACTGGATAGGGATGCCCAGAGAGATGTCATTAAACTTTATTGGGATGCTAGAAATCTTATGAAATGACAGAGAATGTCTGCCACCTCTTCGCCGTGTGCTTCCTTGGATTCTTCTCTTTTGCATTGACGGTGTTCTCTGTGTTTCCCTGTTAGCTGCATTGTTTGTTCTTGTTATTTTTCTTTTGTTTGAGATGTGATCTCTATTTGTATGAATTAGATTCCAATAAAGCCATATCTAACAACAACAGGAATGATGTATTAAACTTATTGAATAGTTATATGGCAGTGTATTATAATGTAATGATAATGCGAAAAATTTGAACAAGTTCATAAAAATTCTAATTGCCGTACGATAGTGCTTGCATATTATACATTCGCATTTCTGATTAAATTAGAATTAAAATAAGTCCTAGTCTCAATCCAATACTGGCTCCAATATTGGACCAGTATGAAAAAGTAGATATTTTGACGGAATCGGCTCAATATTGGCTTAAAATATGGGAACAATATTGTGACAACATTTGCTATTTTTAGGGGTCAATGTAATCCCAATATTTGCCTAATATTGGGATTACATTGGAAATATTTCCAATATTATAATAACTTTATTATTATCTTAAATTATTAATTTTATT
Organism: Amaurobius ferox; assembly: GCA_951213105.1. Lineage (NCBI taxonomy): Eukaryota > Metazoa > Arthropoda > Arachnida > Araneae > Amaurobiidae > Amaurobius > Amaurobius ferox. Next base: position 132,349,967 of record OX578148.1, read on the forward strand.
TTCTATGATAATATGGTTTCTAATGCTCCTCACATTAATTTTAGTCTGAATTGTTTTTTTTATTTTTATCGCATATTCATACATAATATGCTACTATTCGAAATGAAGTTCCCAAGAAATCTAACTCCGAGGAGAAATTTAAAATCCAGCTTCGTTAAGTTATTTCGATGATCGATAAAATAAGTATGAAAAGATTTAATTCTATGTCTGTAAAATCTTCTTTGTCTCAAGAGTTATCAAAAATGTAGCTTCATTATGTTCTGTCTATTTATGTTTTGTCCTGGGATAGATACCATAAATGTACGAATACTACAACATACTGCGTTTTTGTAAATTCTCTAAAAGACAAAATACGTTAGTCAATAATTGTACAGATGGAGAAATTAAAGCGCTAAATATAAAGAATTGATCTTATAAAAGACACTGATATTAAGTACTAATTATTAAAATATTTAACTCTTGACATGAAGTTAGCAATTAGAAAGCGCATTAAAATATTATAAAATCTAAATAAGACAAATAGTATATCTACTTATTGAGATTACTTTTCAGCATGTACATATCATTAAATAAATGTATATTACTTTATAAGGGAACATATACTTCAGTTAAAATATTCCCAAAACATTAAAAGCATAAAATACATTAGCTGAATTTTCATGATTATCAATAATTATTTCTAACATGTGTTAATATTTTTTTCAATCTACATATCTACTTGGTATGATTAATTTCGTAAGATACCCATCATTATGCAAATTTAAATTTATATTTACAATGCAGACACTTCGATTACAATATACAAAAACCGCAAAACCATAAAGTAAAATATGTGAATATTCTTAATTATTATTAATTATTTCTCGCGTCAAATGCTCATTAGAATATTTGGGCATAATTTCGTCCTTTGAGAGATTCCGCTGGCTTCTCGAGTGACTTAATCACAGTTTGATGTTTTCCGTCTTTTAAAAGGAGTCTATCATTTTAATAAGTAATTATCGCCTTGGGATATTTACAAACAACTCTTAATTAGTCAACATTTTCGTACAAACTCAATAAAGACTGAAACTGAACATAATTAAATAAACATAATGAAATGAATATTTTAATCACATGCTTATGTAAGCTGGTAAAATGGTACGCTTCTATGTGTGGGTATACTCATGGTTTAAAAATTATTAAATGGATTCCTTGATTTTGTATACGTATCAAAATTTTCCATTCTGGCTTTCTTTTGTCATTTTCTTTGGTCATTTCGGTCTTCTGTTTTTCGGATTATTAGTTATATTTACATAATTTTATTTGACGAAAAGAGCGAACCCAGTTCGTTCTTTCCTATTTATTTTTTACTCTTATTTCTGACTAGCAGAATACCCGTTCTTCGTACGGAATATATAATATAAATAAACTTATAGTTCGCAATCATGTGCAAATTCTGTTAAAATATTAAATTTATTGCTCCTAAAGAGATGTTTAAGAATATCTGTGTAGGGTTCTCTCGCTCGCGGAGATCAACTCGCTGCTTTCGACTGTATTGACTCAGCCAAATGGGAAATTAAATACCTGTGATCAGGTTGTCAGTGTCATTTCGGGAACACTAACTGCTTAAAAGGTAACTGTGCTCTCGGATAACGTGAATATCATATCCGGGACTCCGACAAGGTATTGAATTTAAATAGTAAGATGCAAGTAGGAAATGTTTCCAAAAATCAAATAAAGCTTTCAAATCAATAGTTGTAAAATTAGAACACGGTCTTTTATTATCAAACTCAACAGCAAATAAACAATATTGAAGGTTACAAAAGCCGGGTAAAAATCGGCCTGAGACGACAAGTCGTAAGGCATCGACTTGTTTCATGTACGGATGTTAAGCGTCTCTCTCGATGCGTGCCTTGCATTGAGTATATATTCATGCTAAAATTCTGAGACCACCTAACAACATGAACTTTGAGATTGTTTCTCATGACCCCGTCGTATCGGGACCACACATTCTTGTAGCGTCGAGATCTCTCCCCCGCTCTTTGATGACAAGTGGAATGTCAAAATGGCTAGATTTCGTGGAAATCTGAGGGAAGTTTATGGCTCTGTTTTTCCCAAGCGCTAAGTTGGAGGTCTGGGCACAAGGAGGTAATGACCTCAGGAATCCTCAGAGAAAAAATGGCGAGCATCCAACTCTGAAAACTCCTGAGTTTCTTACATGCCCCTCTCAAAGAAAAACTCGGGTGAATCATCCAGCTTTTTCCAACCACTCACAAGAAACTCACGCTGGTCCCTCAGATTCCTCACACACCATTTTCCAACACATGATCCAGCATTTGTCACTTTGCTTTCACTTTGGTCACTTCGAAATCAAGATCACTCTGTTTGTGAGAGTTCAACAATTTTTGACGAAACTCCACACAGTTTGTGTATGACGATAGAGTTTTTGGCACACACTATAACCAGTTCGATTACAGTCATAATCTTAGTTCATGGTCAAAATTCTTTAACAGTTTGAGTTCGCGAATTGCTACACACATATGACAGTTTTCAATATTCACAGTGAGTCTTTGTCGCGTGTCACAACTCAACTGGGTGGCTCATCACCCGTGACTCATTTATCCCGACTGTTCCCCCGGAATCTCATGTTTTTACATCTTTCATTGCAATAATAAACAAAAAAAATAAAACTCTCGAAATCCCCTTCCAAAAAAACCAAAAGAAAAACAAACTCTCAAGATATGTCATTTCATATCTAACACAAAAAAAAACAAGGAACAATCTTTTATATTCAATCTAAAACTCTATCTCTTAATGCAATTAACAATATCGGTTCATACTGTTATATCTGCGCCCCTGCGCTCCATTTCTCTCAATACGACTTAGTTTCCTCGAAACCATCTATATTACACTCCTCCCATATTCTTATAAAATAACCAAACAATAAAAAAGAAAAACTCCCTTTACTCCTTTAACACAACTCCTGCAAAATCTGCACACTGACATATATACAATAAATACACCCCTATAATAAATACAATTCCTCCTCACTTCGCACATCTCTCCTTCTGGTAAACAGAAACTAACAATCCTTTTCCCCCTTCCTGTCTCGACCGCTTCTTCACTTGGTTTCGCTTTCTCCGGGGTCGAGAGAGATCCGCTTGACCTAATTTCAAGCATCCTATCCCCCTGCCCCTCCCGGTTTCGGTAAACTTTCTAACCCATACCTCTCCGCTTTCTTGCTGTAATACGACGAGAGAGCTTCTCCATCCCTTTCCGACTATCCACCTCGTTTCGCGTTCCATTACAGCCTTTAGCTCGTGCCGAACCTGTGCTAGGACTCTTCCCGCTTCTGGCATCTCCGGTTTCCTTTTTCGAAAGTGAAACTTTCGGCTTCCCCTCCTCCCGGCTCCAACTTTGCTCGGGATATCTACCATTTAACCTATCCTGGGTATCCATCTGCCCAATTTCTACTTCCTGCCTTTCGTACTGCATTAACAGATATTCTAGCGGCCTTAAATGTGCGCGCTGTCGTTTTTCCGACCGGTTCCTCCACGGAATAACTACTCGTTTCTCTTTTTCCCCTAACTCTCTACTGGGGCATTCCCCCTCAGGTACTTCTTGTACTGCTGAAACATTCACGCGTTTCTCCGCGGAACCTTGCGATTGTGGGCACTCAGCCCTTTCCGTTTCCTTCCCCCCTGTGGTTTCCTTTTCCAAACTAGAAACGGACCGTCCCAGGTTTTCTCCCTTGCTACTGCATCTCGGTATGAGGGTTAACCTGCCTTCCCTCTCCTCCGATTCCGAAACTAAACTCTTAGCATTGCTCAATTTTGTTTCGTTTTCCTCCCCGCTCTCAGCAGTCTGCTGCTCCTCGGATATCGAGATAAAATTCTCTACGGGATTTGACCCGGTTTCTACCTCCGTAATTCCGACTCTTGCCTCCTCTCCTACACGGGTTTCTTCCAAAATTCCCTTTATCTGCGGGGGTAACAATACTTGCTCATCCAAATCTTGGGCGACCGCGCATAATATCTCCTGGTGATGTACGTTACATTTTTCTCCCTTGGCCATGCCTAGCGGGACCTTTAACAATGGGCATTCAACGGCCGGTCCAAATATCCCTTTTAAATAAATGGCCGCCTCTCCACTATCCGACTTCTTGGATATTAGATCACTACTAACCACGGTAATCTCCGCCCCTGAATCCACTAGCGCCCACGCTAGCTTTCCGTCCACGCTCACTGGTACTCTCTCCAACTCACAGCGAGTCTGCATCTCCTGCTTCCTCCTGTTCCCAGATCCTATGGCATCCACCCTGGCTATGACTCTCTGGTCCCCCATTCGTGGTGCGTTCCGCGGATCTCCTGCGCGTTTGTCTGTCTGACCGTTCGCCCCTTTCCGTCTCCATTGAGGACAATTCCATTTAATATGGCTCCTCGACCCACATTCATAACATTGGCCGTTTTGGCCCCCCCGTTCGGGTCCTTTCCAAACTTGACGTGCCTTTCCGCTCTCAGTTCGAGATTGGTCACGTCCTTCCTTTTTCTGCATATTGGACCTTTCTGTCCCCTGTCCCGACGTCGCATAGGACTTTCCCCTGGCCGCAAAATACATGTCGCACTCTTTTGCCAGTTCCCTTGGCCTAAACCAGCCTTCTCCCTGTCTAATGCCTATGTGTGCGTACGTCTCCACGTCCAAGCCCTGGGTTATTTTATCCGTAATTATTAAGTGATTTAGTGTTTCTAAATCCTTAGCCCCTTTTAGACTGCAATAGTACTCCCACATGGACGTAATTCGCGTCGCGAACTGCACGAAGCTCTCGTCAGTACGACGGCTCGCCTTCCTGAATTTTTCCAGGCATATCTGTGGCGATGGTTGAAAATTTTCCAACACCACTCCCTTTACTACAGTGTAATCTCCATATTGTTCTGCCGATATTTGTGTTAATAAATCCGCTGCTCTTTCCCCCAACAAGTTTAATAGGATAGTTGCCCTAAATTCTAATGGTACATTTTCCGATGCGAACGCTCTTTCCAAACTCGTGAAGAAATAGGCCCATTGGTCTGCCCGTGTCGGTACTTTTACTGTTAATAATCTGATTATGCGGACCGTTTCTTCGATTGTTCTAAACCTCATGGGTGCTCCTGTCTCCACACTGATCGTTGGACTCTCCGTATTGATGCGCTCCTGTGCCCTTAACCTTTCTATTTCTATCCTTTCCTGTGATTCTAATTTTTCCCTTTCCAAATTTAAGTTTGCCTCGAATTGTTCCCGTTCCAGTTTTAATTTTGCTTCCGATTGTTCCCGTTCCACTCTCTCAGTCACAATAGCTGTTAGCATCCCCTCTACTACCTCTTCCTCATAATCTGGACTTTCCAAAATCAACCTCCTCAGTTCCATGATTTTTAAATTTAGTGGAACAGTTTCTACCAGTTCCGTCGCTAACCTAGCCAAATCTGCTTTTCTAGCCTTTGCCAAAAATGCCATATTGAGATATAATCCAATTATCTTAATTTTCTTAAAAAAAAATTATGATTTATCTTATTTCTTTACCTCAGTCTCTTAATGAGTCTGTATTTCTCTTAAATTACCTCTTAAATTACCTCCAAAAACAAAATAGACTTATTTGATAACATATATACACTCCTAACCTTTACATATACAGAATACAGTTTCTAAACATTAAATATGATATACAATAATTCTTTTCCTCTCATTTAAAATTACATCCTAACGTTATCAATTAAAAATTTCCGAGCTTTGGCTAAGCAATTTTCCTATATCTTTTGTGCTCGGTCAAAAGATCTCCTAACTTTCCTTACTTATCTAACACAAGATCCCGAAATTTTACAATAAGGAACAATCAAAACAAAAGAATCACTCACCCCTCCTTCAAGGGACTGCCGCATATGGTTGTTCTTTTTGGTGTCAGATTCCTTCTCCCTGCTCTGAATTTGCTGAGGGCTCCACTCAAGGCTTGCGGGACTTCGCTTTGGGCAGGAAAAAAATCAGAATCTTTTCCACGGGTGCTCCGATCCTCTGTTACTGTCCGGTCGATGACCTCTGGTATCTCTTGGGTGTCGGGTCGGGCTATTCGATGTGGTTTCCTCTGCATCAAACCAGCTGTCTCCTTCTCCGGAATCCCGTCGCTTGCCACCACCGAAATGTAGGGTTCTCTCGCTCGCGGAGATCAACTCGCTGCTTTCGACTGTATTGACTCAGCCAAATGGGAAATTAAATACCTGTGATCAGGTTGTCAGTGTCATTTCGGGAACACTAACTGCTTAAAAGGTAACTGTGCTCTCGGATAACGTGAATATCATATCCGGGACTCCGACAAGGTATTGAATTTAAATAGTAAGATGCAAGTAGGAAATGTTTCCAAAAATCAAATAAAGCTTTCAAATCAATAGTTGTAAAATTAGAACACGGTCTTTTATTATCAAACTCAACAGCAAATAAACAATATTGAAGGTTACAAAAGCCGGGTAAAAATCGGCCTGAGACGACAAGTCGTAAGGCATCGACTTATTTCATGTACGGATGTTAAGCGTCTCTCTCGATGCGTGTCTTGCATTGAGTATATATTCATGCTAAAATTCTGAGACCACCTAACAACATGAACTTTGAGATTGTTTCTCATGACCCCGTCGTATCGGGACCACACATTCTTGTAGCGTCGAGATCTCTCCCCCGCTCTTTGATGACAAGTGGAATGTCAAAATGGCTAGATTTCGTGGAAATCTGAGGGAAGTTTATGGCTCTGTTTTTCCCAAGCGCTAAGTTGGAGGTCTGGGCACAAGGAGGTAATGACCTCAGGAATCCTCAGAGAAAAAATGGCGAGCATCCAACTCTGAAAACTCCTGAGTTTCTTACAATCTGTTCTCACTATGCAAAATTATTTTCATGGGCAGATCTGAAGAATAAAACATCCTGGCCCCTTTCGTAAGCAAATTTACAAAAAAAAAAAGAATTGTATCAATATATGCAACCCCGTACTACTTATATTGTCGCAGATTAGAAAATATGCCAGTGTGCTAGTAGAAGATTACCCGTATTACAATATGAGTCTCAATATTTGCCAAAATAAAAGAGATGACGTAAAAAATTAGAAATATCAATAATCCCCGTAATCTTTATACCAGAAGGCGTAATTGATTCCAATGTATGCCAATATATAACAAAATATATGCCAATATACCTGTACTATTTATATTCTCCTAGATTAGAAGATATAATGCACTTGTAGAAGATTACTCGTACAAAGTACTATATATGAGTTTCAACAATTTTCGTCATAATAAAACAATGGCATAATAACTTGAAAATATCAATAATCCCTGAATTAACAGTCCCCGAAAATATCAATTATAAGAATGTTTAAACCTGCAGACCGTAGTTGATATTATCCAGTCAAAAATGCAATGTCAATGACATTTATTTTATATACATATCTTTATTATTCAAATCGGAAAAGATTTAATATAAAATCGTATGCAGCATATCACATTGGATCCGTTGCTAAGCGACATGATATCATTTGCTTCAAATAAATTGATGGAAATCATATCGGCTGAATAATGCGATCTCCATGGAAGGTTTGGCGACATTTTAGTCAATTTAGCGATAACTTAAAAAATCGCCAAATTTATCGCCAAGTGGGACTGTAGAACAGATAGACCCATTTTGCGACAAATTGATGAAACATCATCACAATACTATCCCCTGGGGGCGCGGTAGCCCATTGGTTAGCGCGCTGGAGTTGCACTCGGTAGGCCCGGGTTCGAGTCCAGCCACTGCCAAAACTGCCGCCGTGTTCACGCGGAGTACGATCACGTTAAACATGTGGGTCCGTAAGTCCTTCCGAGAGGTTGGTGGTAGGGGAAGGAGGGTACGGTCCCTGTGGATGCCTCCCCCACTGGGTTCCGATCCAAATTGGGTGGCACTTCCCGGCCGTCCAAACAGTTACCTTACACCTTTCTGGTAGGTCGGACGGTCTGGGTCTCAACAACAACAATACTATCCCCTAACAAAATACAATTATTTTCATTTTTTAAGCGCGATTTTATCAATTCCAGGATATTTTTATGGACTCACAAATACTTTTATCAATTTCGTGATATTAAAAATATTCGTTAAATGTGTTACTAAGTAGGATGGATGGATTGATCGACAAATGCTACCGAAACATCATTTCAGTACTCTATTCTAAAAAACAAATCATTGATTTGCGCCAATTTTATAAATTTGGAAACATTTCCGCTAATTTGGTAAAGTTTATGAGAAGTTACCAAGTTATTTAGAGATATTTCGCTAAATTCGTAGCTCTGAATTTGCAGATCTGAAGAATAAAATATCCTGATCCCGTTTGTATATACTAAATGAAAACACTAAAATTGTATTATAAGATACACCCGTTCTAATCTTTTTCTGCTTCAACAATCGGCTAAATGAATTTATTGGGTAAACACAATATATGAGTTTATTAGCTAAACACAATATATGAGCTGGAAACCACTTTGCTAAAATAAATGAAAGTCATGTACGCGGTCGGCAATTTATATAATTAAAAGAACAATCAAACCGTTCATTTAAAAATATATTTTTACATCCATTTATTTATTATTCAAATAGAAAAAATAATAATAAATATTAACAACACATTTAATTTCATTCCGTTGCCGAGCAACATGATATAAGATAGAATCTTCCTCATAAAATGCAAAATTTAATAGCCATTTTTATTTCTTTATACTTTTCATTTTTCAGTAAAAGCTTGTATAATATAAACCAAGGAGATATATTTCCCATTTAAATCATGTTTCAAACAATTAATGTTTTCAGAAAGTGACTAATTAGTGCAAAAAATCTCCCCCCAAACTCTGAGATACAGTTTTAATTCACTTTCAAACGATTTTCAAGCTTTTCGTTTGGATAAACCACGGAGTTAGAGAGGAGAACTCCTAAGAAAAAGTTTCGTTTTTCATTAATATCTCGACAACCCCTGGTCTTAGATACTCGAAACTTAGGCTAAATTTTTGGGGGGCTATTTAAAGGCTATCCACAAAATTTCATCAAATTCGATTTAGCCGTTCTTCCGTGATGATGAGACAAACGAAAATATCGTTTTTCACTAATATCTCGAGAACCACTGATTATAAAAACTCCATATATGGACTAAATTTTAAGTGGGACTATTTCCAGGCTACCCACAAAATTTCATCGAATTCGGTTCAGCCGTTCTCCCGTGATGATGGGACAAACAGACAGACAGACAGACAGACAGACAGACAGATTTTCATTTTTATTTATATAGATATTTTCAGACTGTTTTGCCTTCTTCAATAATTTTCTAATTGTTCTCCTTTTTTGACTGTTATGCAGCTCATTTGAACGTTTCATTCTCTTATATTACCGTTTTAGTAGCTTTACTCACTATTCAGTAGTTTCGTATTACTCTTCTATCTTTTTTCTTATCACCTTGGTTTCTTTTCCGCCATTCTTCATTTTCTGCTATTTTGTCTTTCGAACGGTTTTTACCGTTCATTCTTTCCACAATGGTTTTTTCCATTCATTCTCAGAATCCCACCTCTCGATTTTATGCCTCATTTGGTTTAGATATATCATTTCATCTTGCGGCAACGTCATTTTCTCTCTTACATTCAGCCACATGTGCCATTCTACCGCAAACTTGCTCATTCAAACTTTCTAAATTCTAATTCCAAACTTGCTTGAATAAGTGAGGTTGTTCTTATTTTTTGTTCTGAACCATAAGTCAACAGCAGTTTTAGAGCTTTCCTTGGTGTAAAATCGAGTTGATTCCGGAAGATTATATCAACACTAATTTATATGAGGAGATTTTAACAATTTCTTCTATATGAATTATAATAATAAAGTAATTAAATTTTTGGAAAATCCAAATGAGCATGCAGTTGAATACATTTTTACTTTCAAGGTTTTTATTAAAGTGCACTTGAAGTGGTATTTTGAGGGCACGGCAGTGAGCTATATTAGAAAGCGCAATTAGAACTAGATTATCTATTTTAACTCCCAACCGAGCTGTGAAAATTGTTTAATTAAAGGTAAAATGCAATTTTCGGTCAAAAATCCGATTTCCTATCTTTGTGTTAATAGTAAAACATGATTTTTTAGCTTCCTGAATCAGTTTGAATTTTGTTTCTATCTTGCTTAGAACTTGAGTTACAGGCATTTTAATATCAGTCAGTCCCAGGTTTTTGAAACCGGAAGTTGCATTCCGCTACCGGAAGTGAACTTAATTGTGTGTTTACATTAATATTTTACTCAATATAAGCATCAAAATTTGTTACTAAATATAAAATGAATTTAAAAAGAATAATACAAAACACTGAAATATTTAAAATGTCTTGAATACATGTGGCAACACGAAGTTTTAGTCAGATATCTGGCATCAAATTTACGGTATCGTGTTTGTTTATATTTCCGTAGCGTGTTCGCGGTTTTTTCTGTTACGAGTGCTCATAAACTTTAAAACTCTTGTTTGAAGTAATTTTTTTTCTTGAAATGGGGAAAAGTGTAGCTAAGAAAAGAAAACGCCAGTTTCATGATAATCAATTTACGAAAAACGATCTATATATCAGTGTTGAAAATGACGCAGTAAATATTGCGAGTTCATCAAATCTGGAAACATCTATTGCTTCAGATGCTGAATTGGCGAATCAGTTAGTAAGTGGAAACAGAATTATTGATTTAGAGATTCTGTTTAATGTTTTTTCTGCGATTTCCTGTCCAGAATGTTTTAATTTAGGATTGGATTTAAATGAAAAATCCAGATATGGATTGTGTTCTCATTTTGTTCTAAAATGTAAAAACTGTAATTTCTTTAAAGGTTTTGCTTAATCTAATAAAATTAATAATGAACCTGAAGTAAGCAAAAGATTTGTATATGGAATGAGGCAAATTAGTAAAGGTTTATCAGCTGCTTATAAACTTTGAAGTACAATGAATTTTCCAAAGCTTGCGAAAGCTACATATGAAACACATGAAGTAAAAATTGTGAAAGTTGTAGCAGATGTAGCTGAAAATTCTATGACAAAGCAGCTGGGAAAGTTGTTTCAAAAACAAAAAGTGATGAACGTGGTGTATCTATGGATGGAACATGGCAGCGGAGAGGACATATATCTTTGAATGGCTGTATTGCTACTATATCAGTCGATACTGGGAAAGTATTAGACTTGGAAATCATGTCGTCCTATTGTTGTACATATAAAGAGATACAAAAATTGCCAAAGAACACGGCGTTTGAATCTCTGAAAGCTGATCATGTGTGTCAGTGTAATTTTGAAAGTTCGGCAGGAAAGATGGAAACTGTTGGTGCATCGAGGATTTTTCGGAGATTTGTGGTTCAACGAAAATTGAAGTACACTAAATGTTATGGTGACAGAGACTCCGAAGGTTTTATGTGTGCAAAATACTTATGGTGATAATAGTGTCATAAAATTTTAGTGCATTTGGCATATCTAAAGACGTGTAGGTTCACGTTTGAGAAAACTGAAAACAAAAACTAAAGGAGTCTCGGGCGAAGGCAAATTAACAGATGTGTTTATAGACAGGCTCCAAAACTACTATGGAATTGCAATTCGTGCCAATGTAGGTAATTTACAAGACTTGCAGCTAAATGTGATAGCTGCTTTGTTTCGTTGTGCGACAAATTGCAAAACAAAAACAGTGCATGGACAATTTTCATGCATGTTTTGAGCCTAGAAATCAAAATTTTTAAAAAT